>JAOPJH010000124.1:13419257-13433026 GCA_027122575.1 Merluccius polylepis | reverse complement strand
CCATTGTGGTAACTCAAATGACTTCCAATTCGGTGTCAAAACTCTGCCTGCTCCCGAGGTCCTCCAAAAGCAACCGCCCCCCCTCCCCACACACACAGTGGTGTGATATTCCCAAAGGCCGTGCAGTGTGTACCTTTCCAGGCTCCCCTGCAGCAGCAGCAGCAGCAACCCTGACAGAGGCCTAGCATTCCTCTGAAACCCTGAGGCCCTGCAGACTGCTGCCACCGTTTTAGAGCCACCGCTAGAAGCTCTGAACCAGCCGCGGTTTCGCCAGTCTCATCACATTCACGGGTGACCCGGTCTGTGTCTGTGTGCGTGAGCTGAGCGCGGTTTGTAATCCTGTTCCTTAAGACGGGATCTAAGCAAGCTTAGGTAGAATAGCATGAACAAAAGAAGTATAGGAAATGCATTGTGGTAAAGACTGATACACTCTGCACTAGGGCTTTAAGAGACACAACCGTGGCGGGTGGACTGTTTGGGTTGCTTCAGCTGTGTTTACCTGGAATGTAAACAGATATTTATCTAACGGCGCCAAACACGGAAATCACAAAAGAAAAAAAAAAAAATCACAAAATCTCAAAATCTACTCAAAGTCTGCTCGACTTTCAGCAGCGACCGTAGGGCATTGTGTGGCATGTTTTTTTGTGTGTGTGTTTTTTGTTGTCGTCACGTTTAGCCTTACTTGTTCATGAGGTCGAAGCCCTGGTCCGAGAGCAGCGCTCCGAAGCGCTTGCGCAGGTTGTTGTACGGGTACTCGGTGAAGGTCATCTTCTTCACCGCCGGGAGCTCGCCGTAGCCGGGCCAGATCTTCTCACTGGGCGAGCCCAGGTCCTGGACGCACGAGGGGAGCGCACACACACAGCATGTTAACACAACTCCACGATACCCAGCATGTCAAAACAACAAGCAAAGGGCAAAGCGCACTTTACTACAGTGTTACATACTACATTGATACAATGCGTCCTAGATGTGAATGTGTGGGAGCGAGGGAGGGAGGGGACAATCGTATTGTCAATACAAATGGATTGAGCATTACCTTGAAGATCTTGTTGATTTGGTCAATTTCAGACTTCCCGGGGAACAGGGGCTTCTGGGTAAGGAGCTCACCGAAGATGCAGCCCACGGACCACATGTCCACAGCCGTGGAGTACTCCTGTTGGGGAGAGAGAGAGAGAGAGCGTCTTAGCAGCAGACCCAGCTATATGTACCAGCCACCCTTCTGGTTTCAGGCCTAATATGACATGCTTGTAGACAAGACGTCCATCCATAACTCCAGACGAGCATGTGACGATGTCATGATGGTGAAATCAGACAAATATGCAGGCGATAGAAAACCAACTAGTGTTTCACATTTTTGGGCGAAAATATATATATACAAATATATATCAATTAAACAATAATAATAATATACACACACAGACACACAGACACATATTTGAGATGAATGGGAGGTGATGTGTGGTCATGAGATCGGGGAGTGAGAATAGATGAATGGGAGGTGATGTGTGGTCATGAGATCGGGGAGTGAGAACAGATGAATGGGAGGTGATGTGTGGTCATGATAAAAGATGAACAGACCTTGGCCCCCAGCAGCAGCTCGGGGGAGCGGTACCACAGGGTCACCACCACCGGCGTGTAGGGCTTCAGCGGGGAGCCATACTCCCGTGCCAAACCAAAGTCCCCTATCTGTCAGGAAACACACGTAAAAACATTACAAGACATTCAAATGCTTTTGACACCATACTTTATATTAATAGATTCCATAGGATGCTACTTTATTATGTGGGTGTCAGCGCAGAAAGTACAGGACAGCGATAGAAAAAGATTGAATGCTAAAACATTTTTAGAAAAATAGTCAAGTTTGAAACAAACTATGTGCATATTCCATATAATTTCCCTATATAGTGAGATTGTAATGTATTTGTGAATATAACATCTATGTGCTACTGAGACCTTTAGGATGCCCTTGTGGCTGAGCAGCAGGTTGGACGTCTTCAGGTCACGGTGCAGGATCCAGTTGTCATGGAGATGTCGGACCCCTCTCAGCAGCTGAATCATCAAGGTCTTCACCTCGCCTGCAGAGGGAGAGGGGGAGAGAGAGAGATTCTGATGAATTGTTCATTAGATTTTTTATAATACCATACAATTTGTATAGTGCTTTTATAAATACAAAAAGCAAATAGAAAGAGTAAAAGAGTAAAAAATAGTTGCAATAGGCAATAGGGAGAGGCAGGAGCTATTTTAATAAAGTACATCTTTCTCGACATATGACCTTGGTCCAAATGAATACCCTGCCCCAGTGTACATTTGGGGGAAGAAGCACTATACTGCCCCCTTGTGTAGACTTAATGTGTTGCGCGGAAGAACAAATAGAAGTGTAGATCCAAGCCTTACCTGGCAGGAAAGGCTGCTTCATGGTCTCCATCAGACTCTTCAGGTCATGCTCCACATAGTTCATCACAATGTAGATCTTGTCCATGTTGCTTCCAACCACTATTTCCTGTGACAGTGGATACAGCGTCAAACATGGGGTCTGCAAGTCAAGATACTCGTACAATGCGCCAGATGAATTAACCGTTTTATAGAGGTTGAAGAGAGTTCAGTGGAGTCCGTTACATTCTTTTTGTAATGCTTGGCTGTAACTCGGCAACCTATGTTTTAACGTATTCATTGTTGTTGTCGTTACCCTGACGGTGACGATGTTTGGGTGTTGAGCCTTCAGGATGGTGTTGATTTCCCTCAGGGAGGTGATCGGGAAGCCCTCCTTCTCCTTCTCCATCTTCAGCCTCTTCAACGCCACGATTTCATCTAAAAGACAGCAACACACAGGTTTAGCATTACAAGAGAATAACAAAATGTTGGTCGATACAATGATCGATCAATGGAATACTGGCATGACACAAAACAAAAATGCCATCAAGGATTTTGGCTATGGGATTATTGTGATGAAGATTGCATGTTGTCGTTGGATGGTATTTGATCCTTAATAAAATAGTGGGTTCAGTGATCCGAGTGAATGAAACACTACTAGTGAGTGAATGAAACACTACTGTTCTCCTTTGTGCAGTGAAAACATATGTTGCTGTCCACGTGTATTTTCCCTACCTGTCTTTTTGTCTTTGGCTCTGTACACAACACCATAGGTGCCCTCCTCAATCCGGTTCAGACACTGGAATTCCTCAACACTTCGACAGCCCTAGGGAACAACCAAAAAATGACAATTATTACAGCCGTCTCACCTCCATCACTGTCTCACCTCCAGGACGTCATCAAACCCACTTGTTGGAGGGTGACGTACACCTGCTAGACTGTGTGACACAATCACAAACTGGTCCTTCACGGTCAAGAGAACATGTCAATTATATTTCATAAGGAAGGGGGTCCAGCATTGTCAAGCAACTTACAAAATAGAACTAGGAGCACACACACATTCATACAAACTGTGTTTAGCCTTTTACAATAAAACACAACACTGATGGCAGGCATGTGAAGACGTGTGTATATAAAAGTACATATAGCATATGTACACTTAAGTAACTTGGACAGAGGGCTGGGCAATATATCGATGGCGTGATATGAGACAAGATATCGTCTTAGATTTTAGATATCCAAATATCGTGATATGGCATAAGTGTTGTCTTTTCCTGGTATAAAAGGCTGCATTAAAGTAAAGTGATGGAAAAAAAAGAGAAACTACTACTAGTTATATAATATACTTAACACTATATATAAAATACTCATTCATTTGTCAAGTATTTAATTCACACAGGAGTATACAAAAATAGGCTTTACCATGTGGTTATTTTATATAGACTATTTATTGAATTACCAGAAAACACGCTATATTGTGATATATATATATCTATATATATATATATATCGTTATCGAGATATTAAATTACCTATATTGGGATAGAAGATTTTGGCCACATTTTAATGATATTACTGTGCTGGTCTCGCTAGTACCGTGACACTAAAATGTCCCGTCTGGGGTGAATAAAGTAAATCTTAGCTTATGTTGAGAGTTGGCAGCAGCAGCAGCAGGTGTGGTCTGGGAGCAACAGAAACGTACCTGCAGTGCAGGCAGATACTTGGGCAGCTCTTTCTTCAGCTCCACGGGCGAGATGGGGGGAGAGTCAGGGATGTAGTTCTCCTCCGGGGTGGGGGAGCGGGACTGCGTGTGAGAGCCAGGGGTGGCGTCGTCTCCCTCCACTGCTTCTCCGTCCTCCTCGTCGTCCATGTCTTCCCCGCTCTCTTCGGTTGTGTCGTGGTCGAAGCGGGACTCGGGCACTGCGGGCGTGTGTTGGTGTACGCGGATATCATTTCCATTTCCAAGTCTAATGCCGTTGTTCAGAGCAACCGCGAAGCGCATTTTAGCCTCGCGTGAGTTTGACCGTGGGACCGTTTGCATTTACTCGCAGCTTTCGCAAACGCAAATCTTCTGCTCAAGATGAAACATTTCAACTCGAGTGAACTGTTGAGTGACGCAAATCGCTATTCGCAACTTTGCATTGACTTTGTATGTCAACGTGCCATGCAAAAAATAAGCTTCACTTTGGTGTGAACACAGCATTAAAGGATATGCTTACTGAGTATCCATTACTGTTAAGAGGACAGCGTTCAACATTTAAAACTATAATACAGAGTTCTTGTAATCTTATAATACTGTGTTCTACGATAATATTGTTGATGCCACCTTGTTCCCAAACAACAACAACTATAATAACAAATATAATAAACTGAGCTCACTTTTCCAGAACTGAAAGACACAAATACAAGGGATACCAGCAAGTGACCACAACACGGGTCATGTGACAGGACAACATAAGCCAATGAGAGGTGGGAATGGTTTACCCACCTGCGGGAACATGGTTCCCGTTTTCCCGCTCTTCCTCAAACTCCTCCTCTGACCGGTCATCTTCACTGACATCTTCTGCGGGGAAAACAAAATGGAATCGAATGATACGGCGAGAGCCGAGTAAACCTTCACTTTGCAAAACACACTTTAGAGAACGACTTAAAACGGTTGCCCTTTCAATTCCACATTGAAAAATAACAAGTCACATTTTATTCAGCGTATTAAACTATAGAAATCTTAACCTAATATCTCCTTAAATCCCATTCCTTATTCTCTTTGCAAACACACACTAGACTAGAATTGTGCTCGTAGAATCAATTGAATTGATATTCGCAGTATTATTCCACAACTGAGAGCTGCACAGCTATACAAGTGTGGTTAGATTTATTTACCTGCACTCTGACCTTCAGACCGTCCTGAAGCAGAGCCAGACTCTTCCTCTTCATTCTCCTCCTCATCATCCTCCTCCTCCTCCTCCTCGTCACTCTGGCTGCTAGACCCATCGTTGTCCTCTCCCTCCTCGTCCTCGGATCCAGATTCTGACCCTGTGTTATAGCAGCAGGTTCAATTTGATCAGCGATGTGATTTTTAGATTTCAGTTACAGCAGCCCTCGTTGAAAGACCTCACAATCTACAAAACGCTTTGTGTGATTCCAAAAGAGGTTTTCGTGAAGAAAGTTGGTTGAGGAAAGTTGAACAAATAGACCCTTGTCACGGAGGCCTCATCGTAGGACAAACACAGGTATTTAACAGTATTTATAGTGGGTCTGCTCCTTTTATGCAACATGGCACAGGTAGTAGACTTATCTTCACTAGTTCAGTCTACTACCCGTGCCCTGGTACATAAAAGAGCAGACTCATAATTAGTGTTATGAGCCACGAATGGTGGGAATCAAGTCACAATACGAGACCGTCACGTTAAGTATATAATGTATATATTATATAAAATATATATACAAAATTCAGGAATTATGTATTTATACACACACACACACTGACTGCCACTTGTCCATCATTCCAATTTTAACTACCGTTCACTTTACCCTCATTCATTTGATAAGCGCCAGCACAAGGAGTCATGAAGTAGTGACTCAAAATTAAGTGGCTTAATGCGGGGGAATCCGTTTAGAGTGCCAGCATGTTTTAATGAATATTGATAATTGGCAAGAGGAAGTACCACGATATATTTCCAGTATCGATATTTTGTCCCACCCCTAATCAGGAGAGGGATGGATTTCCTTCTTACCGGCAGAGGACTCTGCTGTGCTAGTCTTCCTCTCGCTGCCGCTGATGTCTTGCAGGTCAGCCAACAACAGGTCCTTGTCCTCTGGCTTGTCCTCCTTGGAAACTGAGGAGGAGGAGGAGAAGAAGAAGCACAAAAAAAAAGCAGCGTAAGCAACCAAAACAACTCATCTCACCTCAGTGTCCCCACTGGGGGGTGCGTGTGGAATGAGGACAGATAATCAGACTGACTGCCGCTCTTCCGTGTCTCACTGTGGTCGGGTCGGTCCCGTGGCGCACGGCTAGGGCTGCGGCTACGGTGACTCTGCTTGGCTTTGTCGTCATACTCCTCCGGAAGCAGCCGGTGTTGGGATGGCCCTGTTGAAGATATATACATGGTCTGGAATTACTTGTTATATATTAGCAAGTAGCCTATCGGCACAGAAATGGGAAGCTGCGGTTTTTACTGTGTGTGTATAGCGCATGTACGTATATAAGGGGTGTAAACGGCTAAATGTTGGTCAAATGTTCAAAAAAACATCCCCTATGGGACCACCGGCAAGGTTCGGTGAGAACACGTGAACGCTTGGAGACGGATTGACATACGGTATAGCGGAGAAAATAAAGATGCCTGATTTTAGTGCATTTTGGAGTCACAGCCATTTTCTAAACCGTGATATTTTATATTAGCAGGACTTTATTATATACACAGTCACAAACAATGACCATTGATAACGCCAGTGATTGTGAGGAGGAGTGATCGCTAGTTAGAAAACGGGTAACGGCGAGCGGTGAGAGCGAGCAGTTGGTAGATCCGTCAGCGCCATTTAAGTTCCACGTCTGGGAAAATTATGGATTCCGCGTGGAAATATGTGTTGCAAAAAAAAGTGATTGATAAATCAGCAACCATTTGCAAACATTGCTTGACGCACGTTTGTTATACTAGCTTGAGCGCATGTTGAGCCGTTTAGAGCGACTTCATCCAAATGTAACTCTGGGGAGCGAAGCCGGTGGGTGCTAAACCTTAACAACAACAACTTACTCTCCCTACAGCCAACATTTTTCCACCAACCCGATACCATGAACTCACTAAAAGCTTGGGCGTGTTTATAGCTTAAAGTTTAGAGCCATATTCTGCAGTTGGAGATGCAGGATTTAAATACATGGTTAAAGGGGCTATAGACGATATCCTGAACATTAATATAGCAGCAAACAACTATTGGCTATGTAGAGACATAGTGGAGTAATGGCGTCCTGACCAGAGAATGAAGGCACCCTCCCTCTGTGTGTGTTGTAATCTGAGTTTCTATTTTCTTTGTTTTGGTGTCCGGTCCGGCCGCGCGTTCATTAAAACGCACGCGCCGTGCATGAGATGAGTTAAGAAGGTGAAGAACACTCCCAATTGTTGTGGTTTGAGATGCTGGTGCTCTAGTGCGACATCTTGTGGCTAAATATACCGTCTATAGCCCCTTTAACATTATTGCACTTAATATTGGTTTATTTCATGTCATGTTTTAGCTTTACTTTATTTTCTTGGAGGCCTACTGGAGTTTTTTTTTAAAATAATGCAAACACAATTAGCTGTTTACTGTTTTTTGTTTTTTTATACAAATATAGGCCTACCCTGAACTGAAGACATTTATGTTAGGGCACAGGCAGGGAACGGAGCATTTGATGCCATAGCGAGCCTATCCTGTTTTTATAAAGGTGAAATAATAAATATGTAGTGCCGAATCGAAAACCATGACCGAACCGTGATTTACCTGAAGCGTTACAACCCTAACATATATGCAGATTTTGAACACCTTTTTAGAAAATTGATTGATGGAGGGACAACTATAAAAACATAAAACCTATTTCTGTAGTGTTTTGCACTCAGTCATTTTAACACAGTGCATACATGTTCCGTTAATCTAAAATATACTGATCCACGTCCACCAGACGCCACACCCAGTTAAAAGGTGGTGGTCTCCAACTGGCGGCGGGCGGGTGGGGTTTGGTGGGCCGGCGAGACTGACCTTCGCGGCGCGTATCACGCTCCTTGCGCCGCTCCTCTGCCCGCCTCTCTCGCTCTTTTAAGTCCCGCTGCTCCTTCTGCTGCTGCTGCTCGCGGGTCTTGCGGTCGCGCTCACGCTGGCGCTCCAGGTGCTCCAGGCGGTCCCTGTGGTCCAGAGGAGATACAGTCATCCAGTCAGGGCTTCGGCAGACCCCCTCCCAACCCCCGTCAGCTCTACACACAGAGCCAGAAAGACAACATGTTGGAAGAACAACTACACACAGGAATCAAAACACATCAAATTGGTTCATCACACAATGGGAGGGGGGCCAAATTGGACTAATCAATATGAAATAATTTATTATTTTAACATTACAAACATTTACAAAACATTTCATGATTTCACAATCCTAACGTTATCATTTAAAGGGCCCTATTTGACCACCAGGTGTGAATGTGATTAGCCATTACAAGCCATTTCTAAATTGTCATGTGAATACCCTCTTGTGACATCACAAGTGGGAGTGACCACCCAGATGTATGATGGATAGATAAGCCTACCAGTTGGTTGAGTCCACTGGGAAGGCTGGTAGACCTGATCTAGTCCAGTCACATGACAATTTTGAAATGGCTTTTACTGGCTAATCACACTCACAGCTGGTGATAAAATAGGGGCCCTTTAATTATCAACTTAGGCTCATCAAATTAGCTAGGTGTTAGTTTAAGGTATGAAATAGAAATGAGAGCCAATAAGTTAACTATAGGAATGGGATGACATGCTTACCTCTCTCTGCGCGAGTGAGCCCTGGCCTGCTCCCGGCGCTTCTGCCTCTCCCAGTCTCGTCTGGCCTTGTCCTCCTCCCACTGGCGCTTCCTGCGCTCGCTCTCTCTGTCTTTGTCCTTCTCTTTGGGCCTGGGGTGTTTCCCATCTGGAAAAAGGTAGGAGGAGACAAGTGAGCGGGAGTGAGTCTACGCATATAGGTAATAGATATATTACATATATATATAATAATTTGTTTGTCTGACAGCAAAGGAAAGCATTTATGCATCTAGCCATGGGGTAAACATTCTGAAGTTCTTTGCAAGCTTCTAAGATGTCTATGTTCACCACAAAAAAATGTCTCATAAGAAAAGTATATCTATTACATGCTTCTTTGAAGGACCATTGTTCCACCTTTAAGCAAGTCGAATGGCAAGCAGCCAGTTTCACCTCCTTCGTCCGAGTGACTGTGGTGTCGTCTCTTGTCTTTCCTCTTGTCCTCCTTCCTGTGGTGAGACTTGTCCTTCCTGGCCATCTGCTGTGGGGGCTTGATGGCTAGCGAGTCATCCTCCTCTCCCCTGGAATGAGCCAGGCACACACATTATGTCAGAGCCATCTAAACAGCTATGACCTCAAAGTACAGTCTCTCTACATGTTGTGCATTACGTTTGTTTTCCAACGTTCAGTAGCTGACCCGGGTGGGCGGAGTTCCCCGTGCGTTTTTTAAACTAAATTTAACAATAATGACCGCCCGCCAGGAAACGTCCTGACATTAAAACTGAAAGTGAAATGTATAGCACCACTACAGTATTAAAAGATAAATCCCACTTCTGAATAGCAGCTTATGCAGTTTGAAATGTCATATTTTTTAGACTCCGACTGTGCCTTTCAACAGTTTGCACACACAGTGACCGTTGCTCCCGGCAGCAAGCACCAGTCTGGCTGTGATCTGCGTCTTCATTAGAAAACACGCTGACCTCTCCTACAATGATGTACCTGTCCTCTGTAGAGTCTTCACGTGTGTACGTGGAGTTTTGAATTGTTATTTCCATTCTTTGATCACGTAATTCCCCTTCCTCCGGAGTGTCCCGTTTGGTTTCCCGATCATCCACCTGTGGAACAGGACATGGAGCGAACTGCACAGAGGGACAAGGGGAAATATGGTTAAAGACAGTAATTATCATAATTTATTACAAGGCTTTGTTGAACACTTGAGTCTGATTGGTCAATGACGGCACTCTACGGCCATTTCTGAATAGCAGACTGCTGCTATGGCTAACAGACCGTTGCTATGGACACTATTTCCAACCATAGAATCTAACATTATTTTTTTAGGGGGGGTAGGGTTAGGAATTTTAGCAATAAGATCAATAAAATCATTATTTGTTATATTCTGTGTCAAATTATTGATTTCTGAGTAAGCAGCCATGTAATAAGCAGGATAATGTACAGGGAGCCGTCATTATTGCAAAATAAACCCCTTCAGGGTGACTCAAGACCCAAGTCCTGCATCATTTATTTAGCAATAATGACCGGCTCGCTGTACATTATCCCTTACGCAACGACATCAAATATTATGCAAGCCATTGAATATCACCAATGTTCTAGTATTATGGCCCAACTACATGAACATGACTAGTTAATAAACTGTACCTATTGCTACGAACCGCAGCTTTATAGACATCTCTTGACTACAAAAATGGACGTGAAAGGATTTAGAAGAAAAAGCCTACAAAAAATAAATGCTGTTGAGATGTGAAGTAGTTGGCATTAAGCAAACAAGTTTTGGTACGGTTTACATTTTTCTGGCGCTTGGGCTCTGTCTTCTCCTCTAGCTCTCTTCTGCGTTTTTTCTCCTGTAGAATTTCATCAAGTGTCTTCACTTTCCAGGTGTCCTTTGTGTCCCCCATCAGCAACCACAGACCACTACCTACAACACACAGGCACAGTGACTCCAGTGACCAGGAAACCAGCAAGCTTCATTTGGATACAGACAAGCACATGATAAAAGTGTGGAAAGTGAATGGATACATTTGATTTCTGAGGGTGTAAGCAGATAGATGGTTTGTTTTTCGTACGAGGGAATAGGTGAACACAAAGAGGAATACTACAGTTATTTAAGTTTACAACACATAGCAGAGGACCCATTGATTACTGAGGTCTAATCATTTGGGACCTAGTCACGAGGGTTAAGGTTAATATGGAAGGATGAGGATCAATCTAATGGCCTATTACCTTGGCGCCTTGTATGTTATCCATAGCAGAAACTTCGCACTTTCACTGGTAAAAATACAAAGCAAAACACACCAATCCAGGAATGACTCAAAATGGTTTAACTTCTGGTTGTTGGGCAATGATGTCCTTCGTTGAACTAACTACATATTTATAAAGAGAAAACGTTATTAGCGTAATAGTTTATTTGTTAAATACACTTTCTTCCGATTAGCTTATTGGGTTGTATATCCTAATAGGTTTTTGTGCCATCACGAATATACGTGATGTCTACGTTTCGGACGATATAATCTATAACTATAACGTTACTAGTTTAAGAAGTGGTAAATCAGTTAGTATTCGCAGGCAACACTAACACACAAACTAGTTTAAACAGCGACCCTTTCCATACAGGGATGCATAATTTAGTAATCATTTGTTTTGTTGATGACAGGAGCACATTGCCCGCTAACAAAACTCGTGCTGTTTAGAAAAAAGCTACATTAGCTACAAAACGTTAAGCTAGCCTACAAACTAGCATGAACTTTACTGGTCAACCGGAGCGAGTATGGACAGTGCCGCCAGGATATATACAAAAAACTAAATCATTTTCGTAGCCAGTGGTAAAAAATAATGAAAGTGTTTGATTAAATGTGTCTTCTTGGCAATTTAAATTGTTAAACAAACCTGTAATAAGCTCCGCGGTATAATGAACACCGGAAGTCTGAACGTAAATTGTTTTACTTCCGGTGTCATAAAAGTGCGATACGATATTTAAAATAGTAATGCACCTTTTAGAAAATATACCTCTTATATTATATCATGGGCATAATTATTATAATAAATATCAAACGCTGTTGTATTATTTTTGCAAAAAAAATAAACAGACAGATAGAGACGGGTCGATGGAGGAAAACAATCAATGTTTTTTGCAGATGTGACCACTTTTAACCAAGTAAACCTTTTATTTTGAGTCATTGATTATTTTTATCAGACTAATCGAATTGAATCGATTCAATTCTGTTAGGCCTACATCTCAGAGACAAAGATAACACACACACACGCACACACACACACTGGCGCCCTCTAGTGGCAATGTGTCAGAGTTTAGACACAGGTAAACCATTGTAATCCCACCAAATACCATCTCATGACTGTAATTAGCAGCCAGAGTCCACAAGAGCATTTGGGTAGGCATGAACTATTTTGCAGACAAATTAGCTGCTTAGTTGTGACAGTTAGTCATAAATAAGCATAACATGTTGTTATGTTTTTCTTTGATCATATTGGGAAACTACCTTGTCTGTAGTTCCTGTTTCTAAACCAAACACGCAAGATTTGATTCCGTGACACAATATCCATTTTGTTAATTGAACTCTTTAGAAACTGAAACATAGCTGCAGTGTAGTCAATTAGGTAATAGAGTGATCATAATTCACTCTTGTTAAAGGAACAGCAGTGGTTGTGAATAACTAGCTGTTAAATGCTGAAATGGCACATAGCTCATGTTGAAATGAAGCCCCTCAATGCTACCCTGCTAAGAAACATTAACCCATTGAATATTCTGCCTGGAAGAAATGAAATGCACTGTGAACTCATTCATTTCAATAGCAAAGCTCTTTTTAGAAAGACCCAGTAAGTAGTAAACATATATATTGTTCAGACAGCTGCCTGAGAGAAAACTGGGGGACAATTTCTAAACGATTCAATTCATTTTTGAAAGACCTTGATCAGAGGGCAGCTGTTTAAAGATTTGCTGTTGGTCTAATTGATGTTTATATATCAGATAGATTTATAGATTTATACCCAGTCAAACAGAGAGGAGGATGCTGTTCATCACTAATATCTTCCATCTAACACAACTGTACTGTTATCACTGCAATGTTCACAAACCTATTTTTATTCTCAATGAATGCCCCTCCTCTATAAATCAATGGGGTATACACTGCTAGCAATCTTTTACTCTCAACATAAGCTCATATAAATGCTGTAGCATGTTGGTGCAGAGGATCTGCAACTGCTTTCTATTGGCAAAGCATGGACCACACAGTAGGAAAGTCCTCCACACCGCTAAATCATTACTCTACTCCACTAGAGACCATTGAGTTCAATGGCTTATGAATGAACTTACACAATCCAAACATCAACCCGATGAGCAGGGCACATGATCAATAGAGCCCAGCTGCTCCGGTTGGAGTGAATAGTGGAGGAGCACTGGCTTGCTGCTGGGCCAGTTCACCACAATTCATCTCCTTCTGTCTTTGTCACAATTGCACTGAACTGTTTGCACCTGTGTGTGTGTGTGTGTCATTTTAGTTTCCTCCACCAGATGGCCTCAGTTGTACTTGTGTGAGTGGGTGGTTGAGTGAGTGAGTCCTGCACGGACAGCACTAGTGTGTCCGGCCAGAGATAACAAGGTCATCACATAGGACAGTTATAATAATAGATACTAATAAATACATTCTTATTACAACTTCACATGTGATGGTTGTAAAGATGAACACCAAGATGTATTGGAAACCAACACTCAAACAATATATGTTAAATTAACCTATTCTATATGCAGTCAGTGATGTCTTTTACTGTGACAGGTCAAACTGGCCCTGGAGCTCTGCTGGCCGTTCAAGGAGAGGCTTGCTGTCACCAGATTGAAGTCGGACCCAAGTGCAGAATAACCAGACGAGTCAAAGCTTCAAAGTTTCCAAAACAAAGGTTTACTAGTA
>JAOPJH010000124.1:13347085-13357629 GCA_027122575.1 Merluccius polylepis | reverse complement strand
GCTAATGAATATGCGCCACCCAGTGGAACACAAAAACATTGCACTCAAAAAAGACACCATACATTTTGGCTCCTACAATTATTATTATTATTATTAGTAGTAGTAGTAGTAGTTGAATTTTTCCAGTCAACATCCCAGCTGCACATTTTCTAATGCAGAACTCTGACAGAGACTCCTGCTTTACTTGTGCCCTAGGATGTCGTGCCTTGGGAGTCTGTTCTCTCAGCCGTATTGATTGGTGGACAATGAGGCCAAAGTCCTTAGGTTTGTAAGAGGAGTGAGCCAACTGCAGAGAAAATTGCCGTAGCCCCCAACTGCTTTGTAGTTCTAGAGAAGTGTTTCCCACAGGAGGCGCCTCCCTTGCAAGGCGAACAAATACAGGACTTGAACTTCGCTTTGCATCTCAGGTAGTAGAAACTGGGAATGTGTTTCAACTTGAAGATCTAGACCTATCTTGGTTTAAGATGCCGACAAAATACAGGACTTGACCTTTGCTTTGCATCTCAGGTAGTAGAAACTGGGAATGAGTTTTAACTTGAAGATCTAGACCTAGATCTTGGTTTAAGATGCCCCCCAGGTTTTCCGGCTGAGGTTGTCGGACTGGTTGAGCTGCAACTGTTTCTTGCCAGCGAGACGGCTGTGGAGGGTTGTCGTCTTGTCATTTGGTCTGAAAGGGAGATGGAGCGATGTCTCGTCTGCATAACAGTGGAACTGAACATTGTGTTTGTGGATGATCTGGTGGAAGGGTAGCATCCAGGGTCCAAATTAAAATTTTAGAATTTTGTGTCTTTATCTGCCAGCCAAGCAATTGTTTTAATATGTAAACTATTTTTCTTTGTGTCAAATCTAGCCACCATTGACTGGTGGCAAGTGTTAACTTCAGAGCCTTGTAGCATAGCATCTCTATGGAAAATAGAGTACAGGCAAGGATTGAACCTTGAGGCACCCCGTAGTGGGCGCTGACTTTGATCAAATATCGCTCCAGTGTTCCCCTTGGATGTTTTCCAGCAGCGGTGCAGAGGTGTGTGTGTGTGTGTGTGTGTGTGAGGTGCATTATGTTGATGTGCGCATGTACACAGTGCTGACGTGCAGAGAGGTTTTAGTGTGAACAGTGATTCCAGTAGTGCTCTCTGGTGCATTCATTACAACAGAAATGGTATAACAATGTAACATAAAAGAAAATGTGTCGGCGTTAATGTTAGCTCAAATACACCATCTGGGTTTCATAACACTATTGCTTCTGTTCTACACAATCAAATATGTAGGCTGCTTTCTATTGTTAAGTCACTTACTTTTTCTCTTTTATGCGTGCTACATTTAGTCTAAAGCCATTCATGAGCTAATGCTTATTTATTTATTTATTTATTTATTTGCATGGCTGATTGCAGTGGCACTAGAAATCCAGCGGTGGCGCTGCACCACTGCTGGATGCATGTTAAGGGAAACGCTGCACTGATGTTCACACCCCTGTACAAAATCCATCACTCTGATGTTATTTTGCATGTGTGCCTACAGGTGACCCTTTGGCCCATAACTGAGGAAAACCAACCAAGACTGTCAGGAGGAATTTGAGTTACAACCAGTATCCGGTAACCTCTAATGAAAAAGGAGCATCTGCCCTGCCAGCCGTTTTTTGTTTTGAACTTAAACCAGCACTTTCCATCAAGCCCTGTTGATCCCTGCGGCGCCGTACAGATCGGGACGTTTTATTGATGCTGCGGCCGTGGTGACCTTCCGGAGATATTAACCATCCAAGGACCGGGCTGAACAAGGGGTTGGCCACCCAGAGGAACATGTGCTAGAGGCTCCGGATCGGTTCTCTACAGTTCTTCTGGGCTTCGACCGTGGAAGATGAGCAATGACGATGAGTTTTATGATGCCGTAACAGGTGGGTGCCCGGAAATGTGCCAGCCGGTCCTAAACGCTGACTGTTGATGATGATGATGGTTCACAATCATATTATTTATTGACATTATTTCTGTCGAGTATAGTTCACCAGGGCATGTATCAGGTACATCTTTGGACAGTACTAGCAGTAGCAGGTGTCCAGGCTAACCTAACTGACGTCATAGACAACAATACCATCTAGTGAAACCTAACCTGCTTGGTCTGGGGTTGATTCATGTCAATAATTCAGAGGTGTGTATTGCCTTGCTCCGACAACCCCAAATGCCAGCACCTTTGTGTGTTTGTGTTTGTGTGTGTGTGTGTGAGCAGGATTAAGATGAAATGTCAAATGAATACCCGATATTATGGATAGATGAATACAGGAATGTACGTTTTTGTGTATGGCAGCATCCGCTCTTGTGTAGGCCTATGTGAAAGGGACAGTCAAGTCATGCCCTTATTATGCTCATCTGAAATAGTAGCAGACAATATTCCCTCCTTTATTATTAATTGTGAGGTTAAATTAGTTATTTATTAGGCGATGATATGCTAGGTTGTCACTGGAGGTGGATATGGATATGGCTCTAGATATGGGGAGCTGCTATGCTTGATTTTAATGTGTAAGCAAATTATTTTTTTTATCCAATGAATATTCCCAATAGCTGAACAGCACTTTGCAGCAGTAGTATCATAATATGATTTATATGGTGAAACTGAACATTGAATTTAGAGTATTGGTTTTCTATAAGAAAGTAAAATCATGTTTCAGTGTGGGTAATATACATATACACATACAATAACGTATTTTTATTTACATTCTCGTCCGGTTGTTTCCTGAACGCAATGGGAAACTCTCCTTTTCTTTTTAAGTAAACCCGCCACATAATTTGAAGAGACTCTGGTTACATTCAGAGAACCGGCTATTGAAAGAGCCTCCAAACTACAAATGAAACCTTTGGGACATCTGCAATGTCCCAAAGACTCAATCCTGAGTCAATTCCTCATTTACTTGGTCTTGGTTTACTAACCCCTGAATATTTGAAATCCCGTAGTATTACCGGTAAGTGTGGTACTTTTGGGAATCGTCTATAGTAGTAAAACATAACCATACAAACAACATGGTTGTTCTATATTTAACCATGGCAGCTTGTGTGTCCACCTAAATAAGGTATGCAACAGGAATGCAAACTTTCAGGTAGGACAGTCAACACCTTCGGGTTTTGTCTGCGTGTTGTTTTCTCTCTATCACGGCTCACTTTAAACATCGTTCTTGATCGTCTCCATCGAGAGTCGAGGCTAAAACGATACACGATTAATGCTCTGTAGGTCGGACAACAGACCTTCGGGGAATGTAACGCAGAATTACAAATAATGCCCAACCAACCCTGTGTGAATGAGTTTTTTTTTTTTTTTTTCTATGATGTCCAAATCCACTGAAATGTAAATCTAGGCCTTATGTACCTGTGTAGTTAGTGGGTCCAATCTAGTGGGGGGGGGGCTTATTGTTTGTAATGTATGCTACAATACACCTGCAGCAGCATTACAGACGTCGCCGTTTACACACACTCGTCTACGCCAATATTGATTTACTGCTCTACTAAGATAATCAGCGAATCAGAGCATGGGCAGCATTATGTCGTGGCTAGGGTGTTTGATCGTGGCTAAATGCAGAGATCACATTGCATTAGTGACACGCGTCTCAATTCACTGCAAGTCACTTTGAATTAAAGTGTCTGCTAAGAAACGATGATTGATACTTGATACTAGTAATTATAACGATACACCTGCCATTGCTTTAATACAAGGCTTCAAGTGGTCGAGAAATGTCAGCGTTTCCAAAGTGTCACTGTTTTCAAAACAAATAATTATCTTTTCAATCGCTGGGACTTGGTACCAAACTGTGGCCTGACCTCATCTTATCTTCCCAACGCTTGTAGAACTTCAACAACTAATATGAACAAGAATGGCTAACAATCACTTGGGGCAGTTTCTAAGAACACTGTGTGTCGGTGCGGGTATATGGATGAGGAACTGCTATTTGTACCTGTGATTAGTGTGTGTGTGTGTGTGTGTAATCTTTGTAATGCATTACCTGTACATACTGCATGTGTTTGCATCTAATATTTATGTCCCGTATAGTCTTTTGTATTTACTTGGACATAAACAAAATTGCGTGTGCGTGCGCTCCATCAAATTGCAGACAGAGTAGATGTGCGTGATGCATGATGTAGTACACGTTGTTTTATAGACTCAGTCTCCAGTAAACATGCACAACTTGAAGAGGATGTTACACGGATTATACGCTGTGTGTTTTTCCCCCATGAATTCCTGAAGACAAAACCAATGACGTCCAGTGTGGAACTCACAACCTCGTTCCTGTGTGTTCTTCTCTCTCCTGCGCGCTGGCAGGCCTGGACTCAGACGAGTCCTACGAGGGCGTGTCGGAGGCCAGCTTTAAGGATGCCACAGTGCTCGACTACGGCGGCCAGGCGAAGAATGGCTCCGTCACGCGGGATAAGAAACACCGGTACGCACACATTCCTCGACCTCATTCCATCCATGCTCTGTCTCTGCAGGTGTGTGGCTCCGTTCATGTAGATGACAGGCAGACGCTGTGGAATATCATATTGGATAGGTTTTAGTTGCTACTTCTGCTACCCATCCCCTTGTGCCTGAGGGCTAAACTAACATCATTAATTGAAATGGGTTTGACCACGATGATGATCATGACAATAGTCTGCTATGATGCCATTCCAGTTTGGGCACTTGATGGTACACGCCTGTGAGTTCAATTGTCATTGTGTGGCTAATCCTTTCTATTTAAACAGTACACAGTGATTTAAATGGGGATTGTGATCCTTCGATGGGTGGGGTGGCGCTTGACCACTCCTAACCCCGGCATTGTTAATGCCTTGCTCTATCTATCCATCCATCTATCTATCTCTATCAAGCCGCAAAAGGTTTAGAACCTGTAACTCATCCATTGTGCTGAATGGAGATTTCCTTTGCCAAAATGTTTGAGATACATTTTTTTTAGGTCACCAGTGACCTACTTGACACTGGGGCCTCCAGGTTTATGAACCCCCCACGCCTCGATTTGTTTTTTAATGAGCATGATTCAAAGGATTATTCAAATTCAGACCAATGGCCAGTGACTCGGTGAATTACACATCCATACAAGCGACAGCTGTAGCTTCACACAAACTAGAAAAGTCTGGGTGTTGAAACGTTTTAGCAGGTAAAATGTATAATAAAGTACAATGTTGGTTTTTTTTAGGCTACAGTCCTGCAGAACAAGAAATCAAATCTTTGTTCCGTGTCGAGAGTTGGGGAAAAATGTAACAAGTAATTAAGTTAAATATCGAGATTTTACCTTTATAAAAGGTAACCAATCATATTGTAAGTGCGTTTTCAAACGGCCATTTTTGTGTTTCGAGTTTAAAGTTGATCATCACCTATTCAGATCCTATATCAGCCAGTACTAATGCCGGCCCTGATATGTATCAACCCACTTAAACCCTATAAATGACACATCAGACCTCCCACATGCCTGCTACCTTTAGTAACCTTTAGGCTAATGTAACCTTTAGGTTACATTTAGTAATCCGGATGCGTTAGAGGCACACATGAGATTGGTATGGTTTCACTGTCAAATTAAAATAAATATCTATACATCTGACCTTTTCTTTGCCCTTTCGCCTACTTAATTTGGAATGTGTGAATGCCAAGCATTAAAGGGACCTTTAAGATTTCACTGTAGGGACATATTGTACTGATGCATATTGGCGATATCTGGGAACCATCTGTAAAGCCCCGATCTCAATGAGTGTTGCAACAAATGAACTGGTTGCATAACAAAATGCATTATGTTTTATTTATATTTCATGTTATATTCTATAATGGTGGCTGCAGTAGATTGAAAGTCGATGTATAACATATGCCATATAGAATATCTCGCAGATTATAGGGTTTATAGTCTTGGGATAATGATGACATTTTATTTGATCTATTCCGCTCTGTCAGGTGTCGGTACTTTGTGTGCTTGGTAGCAGTCCGCCTTTGTGTCATGTTTTGAAAGATAATGGTGTAAATGTCTGATTGTAATCTAACTGTGAAACATGTCCTATGTTGTTTTTGTACACTTTAACAAAGGTTCTCATTGTGTTAGTTGCCACCATACATACACTATGTATGTATGTATGTATGTATGTATGTGTACTGTATATAGTTAGGATATGCACTTCATAGACAGCCAATATCATTGTTTATCGTTTCTTTGTCAGGACTACGTTGCCTGCTCCCATGTTCTCCAGAAACTCTGTCAGTATCTGGAGCATTCTGAAAAAGTGTATTGGACTGGTGAGTTTGACTATCTTGCGCTACCACAACAACGCATTAAAAACACATATTACAGATCGACTATAATAGCTGATCGAAAGGGTTACTTAAACAGCAGTCGGTTAGTGAAACAACACCTGTGTATAATGTGTGTATATTGTATGTTCAGTCGACGTAGGTTAACGTTTTATAGAGGGATGTGTAGGTAAGCTGCTGTAGATAAGAGTCGAGAGTTGCAGAGAGAAAGAGAGAGAGCGGAAAAGAGCAGGAAGAGAGCAAGATTTTGAAACGAAACAACCCTAAACACTTCCCCTCACTCTCTCCCTACATTTCTCTGCAAGTGTTGCATTTCACGCACCTATGATTGGCGGGCAAGATGGATTCCCTGTACCAATCGTGGAAGAGGTGCCCTGATTGGTCAGAAATGAGCCAGCAGTGGTCTAAAATCTAGACTCATACACAGGCGCAGTCACCTCGAAACAGATATTTTTACAGAGCATTTCACTTCTAACAAATGACATTCAAATTTGAGCTCCTAAATCTTACCTCTAGCACCTTCTAATGTTGGTAGGATTGCTTAATGCGACGGACTTGGCTTAGCGAGGGTCGACGGACATGGTGGATTAAATGGAGCGGAGGAGTTGATGCTTTTGTTGTTGCCGTAGGAACTGTCCAAGATCACCATGCCCACTGCCTTCAACGAGCCGCTCAGCTTCCTGCAGAGGATCTCGGAGTACATGGAGCACACGTACCTGCTCAACAGAGCTTGCGCGCTGCCTGACTCCATACAGCGCATGCAGGTACACACACACACACACACGCACATGCACATACACCCACTCACTCACTCAGGTTATTGATGTTGTTACATTGCTTTTGTGAAAGTACTTGCGTCTCTTTCTCTAGGCGGTAGCTGCCTTTGCTGTGTCAGCAGTAGCCTCTCAGTGGGACAGAACAGGGAAACCCTTTAACCCTCTTCTGGGAGAGACTTACGAACTGACCAGGTACACACATACACACACACACTTATTCACTGTGGTTAGTACTGTTGATACGCAGAACAAAGGTTCTGGGTTCAAAACCAGCTAGCGCTATTCTCTGTTGAGTTTGTTTGTTCCCTCAGAGTCCTTCTCTGATTATAGTTAAATGTTATTTTTCGGTTAACGTCACGATAGATCTGAGACGCACCACTTAGTGGATTTAATTAAATTAATTAAATTAATTATTTTGCTTCGATGCTATTGAGTCATGTTGCACTTTATCATCCCCTTTTTATTTATTAATTGTGGTATTTTGTGTCTCCGTAATAAGATTGTATGTATGGGGGTGGGTGGGTAGGTGGTGGGTGAAAAATATTCGTCTTTTATATCATTGTTATTCACTGTATCATTTGATAAAGATTTTTCAATAAGTTAATTTATGTTTAGAAGGGGGGCAGGAGCATATACAGTAGGGATGCCACGGTTTTCAATATAATATTGTACCGTATGGTACGCCGGTCATGGTTCAATACGCACTTGTGAATGGTGGCATTTTCAGTTTTTCAATTAAATTCCCTGTTACTACTTTACTTGCATTTCTCTCTGAATCGGCTGTGTGGGTGAGTGTGAGTGTGTGTGTGTGTGTGTGTGTGTGTATCTATCTGTGTAGGCGGAGAAACCCCTCCCAACGCAAGTAATATCCAATCACTGTTAGTATGCCAATGGCCCAGTGGCGTGACACTGGAGTAGGATTTGACAGAAAGCAGAACACGGCAAGGCAGCGAAGAAAGCGAAACCAAATTGAACATTTGCAACAACAACAGCAACAGTTTGAGGAAGCACCGTCTCCTTACAGTTCAGTGGTGTGGGGACATTTTGGTTTTGGCGTTGAATACAATGATGATGGAACAAAAACAGTGAATAGAAAAATGACTGCAATGTCTGCAAGCATTGCCTAACCCGTATGGCCTTTGCTAATGGCAAAACATTCCAATAAGAGTGTGCGTCTTCGCTGCCACCACCCGGCAATATCCCTGTCTGGGAGCAGGACAGGCGAGCAGGTAACACGGTCAGGGAAAAAACAGCAGTCTCTCGCTAATGCCTTCCAACAAGCCTATTCTACCAGTTCAGAAAAACACAAACAAATAATAACCAATGCACTGGGGGATGTTCATGGCAAAAGATTTGCAGCCCTTTTCGGTGGTTCGGCTTGATCCACGTTACACTGCCCCCCTCATACAGCAACCAAGTAATTCCTGACCTCTTATGAAACCACCCGCAAGGGCATTGAAGACGAATAGGCTAAAACACAGAGCCATGCGCTCACCACAGATAGTTGGACCTCCCGGGCAACAGGGAGTTACCTCACTGTGACGGTCCGCTATTTGTCGGATTGGGACATGAAGAGCGCAGGGCTGCGAACTCGTCTGCAATATGGAAGTCATACAAGCGCGCACTTGGCAGAGGAATTGGCAAATGCGGTGACCGAGTGGAAGTTGAAGCGGCCAAACTTATGCACAAAACCCTAACCCTAACACTAACCCACATACCAAAACCGAACTGAAACTGTGAACCAAAAACCGGAAGTACGTATTGAACCATGGGCTAACGGTATTGTTGCATGCATCCCTAATATACAGTGTTTGACTTCTTCCTGCTCCTTTTTGGACTTTCGGGTTAACAGTTCTGTTTCATTTAGTGCTAATTTTGTACGTGTTTTGAAATGAAAGGAATGAAGTCCTATAAAATGTGATTGGTACAGTAGTACTGAAAACTAATCCTCCGTCCACCATGTGCTGTGCTCTGGCGTCCGCCAGAGAGGACCAGGGCTTCCGGCTGGTGTCAGAGCAGGTGTCCCACCACCCACCGGTCAGTGCCTTCCACGCGGAGAGCTTGGCCGGCGACTTTGTCTTCCACGGCTCCATCTACCCCAAGCTCAAGTTCTGGGGGAAGAGTGTAGAGGCGGAGCCCAAAGGAACCATAACACTGGAACTGCTCAAGTCAGTACCCGTCTGTGTCTGTGTCAGTTCATTGGGGCTGGGACGATATGCTTATCTCCCGATTTGATACTATCACGATACTTGGGTGCCGATTCGATATGTATTGCGATTTTTAAGTATTGTGATTCGATGTGATTTTTGACTTTTTTAGCGCTAGACCATTGGAAAAAGTTGAATTATACACTTCTAGAAACTGTATATCATGGGGCATATTTCCAAAAACAATGCACATCAAATGTCAGTCGGCCTTTCTGACTTTCATTTCCGCAATATCCTTGCTATACTGGCAAGGTTACATGCTACCGTTGATGTAGTGTACTTCCTGTATGCATTGAACGTGAAAAGAATAAACATACTGTTAAAAGAAATACACAAACAGCAAGGGACAAACAGCAGCTACTAAGCGTGTGCTCTCCTCCTCCTGCAGGTACAACGAGGCCTACACGTGGAGCAACCCGTTCTGCTGCGTGCATAACATCATCCTGGGCTCGCTCTGGATAGAGCAGTACGGCACTGTGGAAATACTCAACCACAGGTACGTGGTGCAATCTGCTCCGAGAAGACTTCGACAGTGCTAACCGAGTACCGTGTGCAAAGACCAGGCGTCACACATTTAACAAATGATTTTCACAGATTACATCCGTAGACGACCATTCATTTGTCAAGTATTTAATTCACACAGGAGTATACAAAAATAGGCTTTACCATATGGTTATTTATTCCCGTATTGTTATTTTGTGGTTTATTTTTTTTTAAAATCTTTTGCTATGTTATGATTTGTTCACTTTTCATACAAGAAAGTCAACTTTCCAAAATCAAATTCATGGCCAGTCACCTAACGCCTATCTCCCTGTGTCTCTCCCTTCCTCTGTATCTCTCCCTTCCTTCAGCACGGGCGACAAGTGTGTGCTGAACTTCAAGCCCTGCGGGATGTTTGGGAAGGAGCTCCATCGGGTGGAGGGCTACATCCAGGATAAGAGGTAGTCCATTACGCCCCGGCTGTTTCTTACTTTTCTCTTCCTCTCCCCCTTTCGCTCCCTCCTCTCCTCTGCTTGAGCTCAATCTCAATCTTTCTGCTCTCTTTGCTTTGTCACCTTTTTTGTGGTAAATGCAAAAGCAATATCAGGAGACGTGACATAATGCTTATGGCTACAGGCCTGCAGGTTTTCAAAACAATAACATCATATGCAGGGTTCCCGCGGGGGCCTTATAAAGTCTTAAAAGCATTGAATTTCTGAATTTGTTAATAATACCTTAAAAAGACTTGAAAAAGTCTTGAATTTTGATATCTGGGTCTTAAAAATTGTGCTGTATGTAACTTATCTGTATCGCATTTCTC
>JAOPJH010000124.1:13307510-13318780 GCA_027122575.1 Merluccius polylepis | reverse complement strand
AGAGAGAGAGAGAGAGAGAGAGAGAGAGAGAGAGAGAGAGAGAGAGAGAGAGAGAGAGAGAGAGAGAGAGAAGGGGAGGTTAAGGATTGGTAATCCCTCAACAGAGATTGGGACCATTGATGGGAGATTGAAAGGATAAATACGTTGGATAATGAAACGATGAGAAAGTGAGGGAGCAAAAGGTGCGACAGAGGAGGAAGAAGCAGGAATGACAACAAGTGGACATACATGTAGGACAAAGGAGATACGTACAGACACAGGGACAAAGACAACAGGACAGGAGCAGAGTTTGTTGTTAGAACACATTCATTTTAAAATATAACACAATCATTACAAAATAATCAGTTTTGTCATGGCGATAGACATTCCTGGAACGTCTGTTGTACTATTAAAACTGTATACATATTTTAAAAAATATGGTGGGGAATTAAACATGATTAAACATTAATGTTTTCGCTCCATAACTGATAGTTCCTGTCTAGCCACCTCTAAAGGAATAACAAATCAACAACAGTCAAAAACAATTAAGCCTATATTACATCAAAAGGGTGGAAAGAATATAGACAAACTAACAGTTTTTCAGAGCATAATAAAAGGGTATCAAAGGTTATTGAATTCTGACAAATAATATTGATTTCACAATTCTAGGTCGTTTGAGTCATAAAAATATGTGCACATGGCGCGTTGTTGGTTTAAGGACGTGGGGGTGTAGAAACCTCAGGAGATTGCGCCTTTTGGAAAAATGTTTTCTCTTCATTATTCATTTATGGTTAGTGATATTATATTTCAACGAATGAAAACATTATGTGTGCTTGGGTTACATTGTTGAAATGTCGTTATTTTAACAACAGTTCCTCTTCTTATAAAAATACATCTGGACACAGTTGGTAAGACCACACATGACAAATGTGTTCATGATAGCTTTCACATACACCGTTCACAAAATGGAAAATTAAAGTTTGTTCTGATAAAGGAATGTATTTTTTCCTACACCACCTTCAATGGATTGTCATCTGCGGCAGCGGTCTTTGCTGTAAACATCCCATTTTCTCTGCTATGTTGGCAAATAAACTCAAGTATCCATATTTCCACAGTGGGAGGCCAACAAGGAGCACACATTTGCAATATAGTTTTTAAATGTGTAACTAGTACACATGTAATTTGACTTATATCTAAGTAATTAATTGAGTGATTCATATAGGTTGTGTTGACGGACAATGACTTTTGTCATTTGATCTGCGAATCAGGGACATACATTGGAAAGCCAAAAGCTGTGGCCTGGTAAGATGCCATGGAGCTGGCATCTATGTTTGATATGACTACAATCAAAGACAACACTAAGCGGCAAAACACAAACAATGTATTGAGGTTGTAGGATTGATTCATAAACTTCTAGTGTGTGATGGTCACTGGATGGCACTATTTTACTATACCAATTTTCTATTTACTGGTTTCAAGAGTCTGTGTATATTTCAAAGGGCAATTAGAATCATTCTGCCTTCATTAAAAGTAATCTGTAATGATCAAATGGACCAATCCCAGAATTATGATCCAAACTATGACAATAACACAAGTGGATGTCGGTAAGTGTGTGCGTGAGTGTAACGGCAGATTTCAATGTGGCCGTCATCTAACCGTACCTGGCTCTGGAGGGCCTGCTGTTGGTACAGCGACAGCCTGGCCTTAGTGTGCTCATCCGTGGTGGGGCTCAGAGGCTTGGGGTCCGACATGGACCTCTGGGTGTTCTTAATGGGCCGGGGCATGGACGGATGGCGCGGGGGCGACTCAGCCGTGTAGGACTTCTGCTGCGGGGTGACGTGGGCCTTGTTGAGCCGTTCGTTGGAGAGAGAGTTCTCCAGCAGGCGGTGTGGGGACACGGGAGACACCGGCGAGTACAGCACCTGCGGGGACTTGGGCGTGCCTTGCTGCTGACGGATAACATTGGACACGGACTCATTGTGGAGGTGATTGTGCTGCTGGTAGTTGATGTCCAGCGGGTCAGGTCGCCGGCGTTCGAACTTTGCCGCATTGGCAGCCATCTGCTGCTGCTGCTGCTGCTGCTGAAGGTGGTGGTGGTGGCGCTGCTGCTGCTGGGACAGCAGGTCAGCAGAGCCAGCCTGCTGGGCTCCGTTGCCGGAGGAGGAAGAGTATGGACTGATGGTGGTGGGTACACTGAGCTGTGGTGCTACTACCCCCTGAGATTGGGCCTCCGGGTCGGTCTGGCATGCCAGAGACTGTCCCTTCTGGGTTCTCTCGGGTCCGGAGATGTAGTGCACAATCTCCACTTTGTTGGGGTCCGGAAGCGTTACGTGGATGGCTGGGGACACGCGGCCCAGGTGCTCGACCTCGGTCTGGCAGGACATTTCTCGGATGGTCTGGCTAGCGATGCTGGAAGAAGCCATTTTGGATGAGGAATCTGTTTTAGCGTTGGCGGTGGTGGTGGTGTTGGTGGCGGTGGTGGTACCAGCGGCGCTGTTGGACTCCGAGTGGCGAGAGAAGCGCGATCGCCTGCGTCTCACCGGCTGCTCCCACTCCACCTTGTCCTCATCATCATCCGTCTGGACTGAGCAGTCCACGCTGCGGCCACGCCTCCGCGGCCGGTGGCGCATCATGTACCTAGACAGAATGAAACAATGGAAGAATTAAAGAATGACATAAACAACATGTATCTTGTAGGAGAGAGGATCCTGAATTGTTGTGGTCTACCGCAACGCAATTTCCTTTCTCTTACTTCCTATAAGCTGTGTACACCAGTTAACAGTTGCCGGAGTGAGAAGAATAAGACAAGAATGATAACAACAACAACAACAACAACAACAACAACAACAACAAAGACAATGAGAATAAATAGATGTTTTTTTTACTTAAGAATTTGACAAAGCAATACCCGAAAACATGTAACGGAAATGGATCATCCCGATATCAGGGATGTCCCTCCTTCTCTCCCGGTGCTAAACCCATGTAACTGAAACAGATATCGCTCCCTCCGAAGTCCCTCCCTCTCTCTTGGCAATAACGCTCATTTAGAGCACCCTGTTGCAGGCGTGCCATTGTGAGATGAGAACACCTGGGAAAGAGGTTATGTGTCTTGAAAAGAAATATGCAAAAAAAACGTGTGAAAAGGGGGATTCACACACACACACACACACTCCTCCATGTATACCTCTCCTCGCCGTCCTCGTCATCTGTCTGCACACAACTATCGACGTTCCTGCGGGAGGAGGAGCCGTAGAAGGACACGCCCTCTCCGTCGGCTCCGTCCCTGGTCAGCCGGCCCATGGAGCTGTGTTTCCTCATGTTGTTGCGGCTCTCCACTGGCTCCTCGTGGCTCCTCAGACACATCTCCGAAGAGGAGTTGGGGAGAGAGTGTGAATCCATCTGGGCGTCAGTGTAGGGATGTAGTGGTTGTCCGTTGACATCCCTCTGGAGGCAGCGGGGGGAGAGACATTTTGAGCTGATGACTGTGCTGTTCATATTCTGTTCATCTGTGATCCAGCAGTCCTACCATGTTACAGCAGAACGTCTGGGGGGAGACGGCACAGAGCCCGAACCAAAAACTGAAAAGGGCAGAGTTACACCTTGTTTCCTATTTTGGTACGGAGATATTCTACCAAACAAACTCATTCGCATGAGTGGATGAAGCTTCCAGAAGGGGATTGTGTGGCAAGTCTACATGATGTTGATTTGAAACCTTTATAGCCATTTTTTTTTTTACATCTGTGTCTGGCACAGGATGTTTTAGCTGATTTGTGAGACTAATAATACGTTAACATTGCAACCAAATGCTGTCTGACACCTCCTCACCTTCTTTTGGCAACTATTCTGCTTCCCCCCCCACCCACTCACCACTCTTGACCTCTCTCTATGTGCTCCTCACCTGCATGCCCTGAGCCGTCTGAGCAGTCTTCTGTCTCTTCTGCTCCTGCAACTGCTGCTGCAGCTGCTGCTGCAGGGACTGAATCTGGTCCAGTTGGGACTTCTGCTGGGCCAGCTGCTCCCTCTGCAGAACCAGCTGGTTCTCCCGCTCATGCTGCTGCTGCTGAAGAACCTGAGGGAGCAAAATCATACGGAGAATGATGAAGGCAAGTGTGGAAATGGAAAAGAGCAGAGAGGAGCAAAAACCAAAGCAATGATGGACACCTCTGATTTAACCATGTGTAACCATGGATTAAATACCTTATTTTGTGCCAATGAATTAATTCCAAAAATTCTAAAATGAATTAGTCTGCTATTCTACTGCAAAACAAGGGCAAAACAAGCATGGAAGCACAGCGTTTAAGAAGCACAGCGTTTACAGACAGCAAATTGCCATTCATAAGAATACAGTTAATGCCAAATGGGGTTTAAATGAGACAGAATGGTTAATGGTGGATTGTTCATACTGTAGGATGTGAGATGAATATTAGTCATTCAATCTCTACAGTATTTTTTTTTTAAAGAAATGAGTGTTCCACACCTGTTTAACTGATTTAACTTGAAAGATTTTCAACTGCTTGTTCTATCAAAAAGAAGAAAATATCTCTCATTAGATGTTTAATGGGCTATAGTATACACCCAATAAACTGGCAGTAAAACACTGTTAAAACTTCATTTTGCATTGTTAACATCATATTTTCAAATAATCTAACACTTATTCTCTTTTGTATCCAACATATTTGCATGCACACTAACTATATCAAAATTTTAATATATTTAATTTAAATAAAAGGAAAATCAATTAAAGAAAAAAAAGAAAATTATATGAAAAACAAATGATACATTTACAGATAATGCAAACACCACACAACACAACAACCAAGCAATCAAGTCACAAAAGTAAAACAAGACAAACAACAAGACAGTAACTCATCCTGTACTCCTCTATAGCCCCCTCTACCTGTTCCTTGATGCTCTGCAGCTCCTGTATTTCTTTATGCACCAGCATCTGCTCCTTTTCCCGGTGATGCTTTAGCTCTATCCTCTCCCTCTCCAGTTCCTCTTGGATCCTCAGCTGCCGCAGCTTCTCAAGCTCCACTCGCTCCCTCTCCATCTGAAGGAGCTGCTCCTGCTGACGGTGAAGGCGATCCTCTTCTGTTTCCCCTTCCTTGTGGATGGCTCCTGGCGGAGGGAAAGGAGGAAGGCCTCCTTGAAGGGGGATGCCACTGCTTAGTCCAGTGGGCCCGGCAGAGGTTTGATTGTAGATCTGGGTCTGGTGTGCAAAAGGTTGTTGCTGCTGAGTACCTGATAGCTGTTGCTGCTGCTGTTGACTGTTGAGGTGGGCCTGGGACAGGTTGATAGGCTGCTGCTGTGGCTCTGTTGTCGGTATGGAAACTATGCCTGGGGCTGAGGTTACTGCCCCTGAGGAGGAGGCTACATTGGCACCTTTGCCCAGATATACCGGTGCATCCTGTACTGCAGTGGTTGTTATTGGCAAGGAGACAAATGAAGGTGCACTTATTGACACAGAGGATGTTGAAACCATGGTACTGGTGGCTGGTACCCCCTGGAAAATGCTTGGCACTGGGTAACGGAATGGTGCTTGTCCCGATAAGGGTACTCTTGGATTTATTGGCAGCCGGTTGAGACTGGACAGGGGTACTGGTGTCATGTTTGCAGGTGGGAACGGCCGATATACCCCTCTTAGCATCGGCCGAAGCACTGAGGAGGGCTGGGTGGTGATAGGAAGCGTAGAGGCAATAGGCGTGTTAATCGTGGAGTAGATCATTCCATCGGCAGATCTAATAGCAGTGGGGTACAGAGCTCGAAGGCTGTCCTGTCTAGCGTTAATAAGGTTGGTAATAGCTTGATTGTGAGAGATTGGCTTCCCATCTGGTCCAAACAGGAGGTTTGGTCGAATACCTAAACTTGCTGCGAGTCTGGCGGTCCCAGGCCCAGATGCTCGTCCCAAGCTGCCAAACTGCATCAAGTCTGGGTTACTTCCATAGCGGTCAATGGTGTTGAGGGCTGCACACATGCGGCTGATCTCTCTAGCTGTTGTGGCACTATACTGAGCCAAGTTGGCCTCCTGAAAGTTGGCTATATCACGAGCTGAGTATCCATAGTCTGTGCTGATATTAGACAGGGAGTTAAATCTCCTTATTGGCAGGGCCTGGGCTGTAATGTCCCCTCCATGTCGTAAATCGGTATAAGAGCCATACTGCATACCCATAAACCCACCTTCATAGGCTTGTTTCATGGCATTTAGATCCATAGCAAGTTCCCCAGTGGCTTGGATTTGGGGATCTAGTTTAGAATGGTAAGACTGCAGCCCAGCGTCAGATAAGTTTGTGTCAGACATTGATGGCTGAAGCCTACCAGGGTAAGGCAAGGTATAGGCCTTACGTCCATCCATGGGATATTCATGGTACCTTCCAGGTTGCCTTTCAGGGTCAGACTCATAGTTGAGTGGTGGTGCGGAAGGAGGCCTAATGCCCTCTTTCTCTGACTCTCCTACACATGTTCCACCAAATGGAAGCCGGTAAACAACATCACAGCAGGCTGGTTGGTTTTCTGGTTTAATCTGGCCTCCTGCCAGATCCAGGGCATCTTGGCCTTCCTCCACTTTCACCAGCTGTGTCACTGGCCCACATGGACCTAACCCTCCATCTATCTGTACAACCATGCTGTGAGGTGAGCCGACCCCGGTAAGATTCATGACACCAGGTGTAGTGGGATTTCCTTGCAGCTCAATTGGACCAGTGCCATACACGTCAGGGTTGAGGGGAGCGGATATAGCATTAACCACAGTTGAAGAATTGCTGTTCTGGCTGACAAGCATGTCCTTCTTCAGTAATGGTGAGATCTGGCCTGTGATGTTGTACCTGGCTAAGGCAGTGGCCTGTTGTTGCTGGTGCTGCATCTGATGATGATGCTGCAACTGTTGCTCCAACAGCTCTTGCTGCTTCTGCAGCTTCTCCTGTTGCCTTTGCAGTTCCTGCTGCTGTATACTGAGGTCATCTAGCTTAGCATCAATTTTTGGTATTGTGGGATCAATTGAAGGTTGAACCAGTTTGTTATGAGACAGACACATAGCTGAGCCCATTCCCTGACCCAGGTCCACCCTGTTCTGAAGGGGATCACCGTAGACTGTGGGATGTTGAGGCTGTGTCATGAACATTGAGGCAGCCACTGTCACACTCACAGTGGTGGGTGTGGTGGTCTCCTGAGTGTTAAGGTTCATAATCAGTGGTTGGACAATTGTAGAGTGTCTACCCCCCTCTGGTCCACCGTGGTACATCCTGCTTTCAGTGGCAAGTGATGTCAGATCCATTCCGTGGTCAGTCATGATTATAGGGGTTGTTTTGGTGACTGTTCTTAGGTCTACTACACTCCCTCCTTGGATCATATGACCTTGCTCCACCCTGGAAGTTCCAGGAACAGTAGAAATACGACAGAGGGATATATTATCCATAGACATGGATCCTCTGCTGTATGTGTTAGTGGTGGCCACCATGCTGGTTCCCACATTGACCTTCTCCACCCTTTGAGTTCGGTAGAAGCTTTGTGTAGGAGATTGGTGGTAAGGAGGAGTGTCCGGAGGGCTGGCAACAGGGGAGTATGCGTCAAATGTTGATTGACGACTGAATCGAGTAGGCGAGGACAGCGGAGAGGTAGCAGTGTTGACTGTCATTGGCCTAGCTGGGCTTGAAGGTGGAGAATATGGAGCATCCTGTGAGGATTGTTGCCTGTGGAGCCTTGGCGAAACAGACCGATGTGACGTTTGAGTCGCTTGAGCTATCACCGGAGATGAAGGACCTGAACCTGCTGATTGTATTCCTCCTCCAGAGCCCAGAGTCTGGGTAGAGAACTCAGCGGTGGCCCTTCTGGATGGGGAGCGAGTAGGACTCTGTGGTGGTGGTGATGGAGAAAGAGGAGGGCTGGTGCTTCTGTAATAAGTGGTATACTTTGGAGACCGAGGCTCAATGATTCTCTCTGTAGAAGATGTTGAGGTGTCTCTCACATTTCTGGTCTCGCCCACCCTCCTGGTTATCACCTCCCTTTGGCTGTATGCCTGGGTAATTTCTGCTATTTTGCTACAAACACTTGATACAGTTGTCGTAGATGTAGCAGGGCTGCCTGTGTGCCTGCTATATGTAGCAGACTGGGTGGTTGTCATAGTGTTGCTCGTACTGGTCTGGGAAATGGTCACTGCATCTCTGGCATACACTCCATATGCTGCGATGGTGGTGGCAGACACAGCTGGAGTTATGCCATTCTTTCCTGTCTGGCTCTTTAACCGGTCTTTGTGGCCATCTTTGGCTGAGAAGTGCTGAGTGACGCGCACATCAGGAATCCGTCCTCCAGTCTCAGCAAAAGAGACTGGAGCAGAGACCTGGGTGGGACTGGTTCCTGGTGTAAGGAGGGCATTGCTTTGCTCCAGCAGCTTGGTAAATGCTGAGCTTGAATCAAGAAGTTGTTTTTCTGGGTAGGAGCTCTCAATTTCAATCTCCACTTGCTCGTCAGTTGCCTGTTGCATTTTTGTGATGTTCTGGGATGTCTGTCTGATCTCCTCATAAATATCTGTCTCCGTTTCAGCTGCCTCGTTGTCGTATCCAGTCCTGTCTTGGTCATATTCATCCTCATCCTCATATTCATCTCCATTAATTTCCTCCTCATAATATTGTCCATGTCTTCCATGATGCTGCTGCTGCTGTTGCTGTTTCTGTTGTTTTTGAAGCAGTTCCGCCTTCCTCATCATTTCCTCGTACACCTCTTCAGCACTCTTCAGTGGTTTGGAAGTAGAAGATGGTGCTTCGGTGGTTGTTGTGGTTGATGATTTCTCAATCGGAGAGTAGAGCGACATAAAGGTAGGTAGGTTGTACTCACTGCCTGATTTGTAGAGTTTCGATTCATATCCCTCCGCCTCTGAGTCCAGACTCTGAGGGGAGTATTCAGAGGCTGAGGATCGATGGAGCTCTTCCATCTCTGCAGCCTGCCTCAACTCTTCTGTCGGGGAAGCATCTTCGATTGGTGAAAGGTTACTGGGTGGCGTCTTTGACCTTTCTCTGCGCCTCTGGGCCCTAAGCTCCTCTTTGTCTCTTTTGGTCTTGCGAGCTGTGCTCCTTATCCTTTGCTGTTCTACCTCCCTCATCTTCTCCTGCTCCCTCAGAAGCTCCTCCTCCTCCCGGAGCTCGTCCTCCTCTGAGGAGTCCTCGATGGTGGGGAGAAGAGGGCCGTGGGAGCGATGGCGGGCTTTTCTCTGTTGCTTTGCCTCCTCCAGCCTCTGCCTCCTGCTGGGGCTGCTGTCGCTGTCTTCCTCCATGGACGAGATGGAGGTTGGCGACTGACCCGAACTGTAGGATGAGGAGGTGGGCGGAAGGGTGGATGAGTAGTCACCTCTGGAGCGTTCCTCTGGGGAGCCTGTCAGGCTCTCCATCTCCAGCTCTGGTTCACGGTCAAGGCTTAGGTCGTTTTCATTGGCCAGATCCATGTCTCGGCTGTAGCTGTTAGTGTTGTTCAGCTCGATGGTCTTAAAGCGCCGTAGGCCTCCTTGTGAAGCCATCAGGTCTCCCTCTCCCTCCTCTGCCGAGCCTTTGTAGATATCTGTGGAACTCTTGGAGTCTTCCTCAAAGCTGCTCGAGTGGTGCTGGAGGCGTCTCTTTTCCTTTGCCGAGTCAGAGGGGACGTGCTTGTGGTGGCTCTTCTTGGGCTTCTGGTAGCCGTAACCTTCATCCTCTTCATCCTCCGCCTCCGCCATCTCTTCATCCTCCTCTTCCTCGTTTTCTTCGTCAGCACTCATCTCCATAATCTGCCTCCTCATGAACTCCTCGTCCGTCATCGGCGCCGGCTCTGCCTCTTTCTCCTTCTTCTCCTTCTTTCCTTCCTCCTTGGCTTCTTTCCGCTTGGCTTCCCAGTCCCTGGCGTCCTCCTCCTCCTCTAGGATGTCCTGCAGCTCCTCGTCCGAGTCGTAGGCCTCTGGCGTGATGGACAGCGAGCGGGGCCTCTGCTTCCCCCTGTCATCCAGGTCTCTGTCTCGATGCCTTCGCCCCTTGCGGTCAGGTTTCTCCTCCGAGAAGCTCTTCTCCAGCAGGGGTCTCATGGAGCTCTCCAGCTTGGTCATCTCAGAGGGGCTGGGTGGCGAGCCCCGCCCACTGATGCCCCTCTCGCTGAGCTTCATCTCCTCCTCCTGGATCAGCCCTGTGATCTCGCTGTGGGAGCTGGAGATGCCGTCCGAGGAGTAGCCTGTGTCGCTCAGGCTCTGCGGGCTCCGTGACAGATCGTGGTTGCTGTTGTTCTTCGTGTCCTACAGTGGACGAGATATAGGGAGAGAGAGAGAGAGAGAGAGAGAGAGAGAGAGAGAGAGAGAGAGAGAGAGAGAGAGAGAGAGAGAGAGAGAGAAAAAGGGTGAGGGAGGGCAGTATATTAGAATAAGGACAGAACAATCTAACTTCTACAATCTAAACATATTTTGAGATATAAACTTGTTAAACATCTAAGCTATGTTTTATTTAAATACAGCCCCAATTAGTAAAATGCTGATTGATATACATAAAAAATATTCGTAGTTCATAGTCACATCCCCTTCCTAAGCATCGTGATTTAATCAACCATATGTCTTATAACTATGAATCACACTATTTCAAATTCTACAAATAATATTTTCATGCAAAATTAAATGATTAAAATGAATTTAAATAATACATGATTAAACATTAAATAAATATCTTCAAATTTTTCGTGAGCTAGAAATAGAAATCTATTGAACGACTGCAATAGCAACATTTAATCAATAATAGGCTCAAGGAATGATAACAAAGTTCACATTTAACTTTATCTGAATTCTATGCATCACTGGCTCCCTAATGAATCTATAACATTCAAACCTGAACCCCGAAGAGACTGACCTGAGAACGTAGGGGGTGTAAAACAGATGCAGGGGAAGTGAAACGGTGAAATAATAAAAACAATTCCAATGTTAACAATGTTACGTTAACATGTTATTTTCGGTATTTTCAAGTTTCTCTGGGAAGTTTTTCACTTCAAGCCCTGTGCACACAGTAAATCCTAACAATGTGGCATCCCAATATAAGCATTAGTTCAATGGAAGGCCTTAAAGAGTTAACATAATCAGCCTTCATACATATTTTAGCAGGAGTCAGGGCTGCCATGAGTAAAATAAAGGACTATTAACAATCGACCACTTGCAGTCTTAACTTCATTTACTTTTACTCCTCTTCTTAGTGTCGCTCCATGGCTCTTTAAACACTCTCACACATGTTGTACACACACACACACACACACACACACACACACACACACACACACACACACACACACACACACACACACAC
>JAOPJH010000124.1:13221176-13237408 GCA_027122575.1 Merluccius polylepis | reverse complement strand
TGGGGAGGGGGTATTGCTGGTATCCCATTCCCATGTATCTCACAATTCAAATGAGCGGGTTTCAAGTTTTACCAGGGGTAACGTGAGCTTCGCGAGCCTGCCTACATTTCGGGACCTTCTTGGTAGCTGGGGAGAGGGGGGGTACTCACCGCTTGCATGGAGAGGATGTCATTGATGGAATGGTCGTACTGCTCGGCCAGGACGGCCAGCTTGCGCGTCTGCTCCTCCTTCAGCCTCTTGAGCATCGCCTTGTGGTCGGCCTTGGGAGTGTTGTCTAGCAGGTGGTTGTGCAGGGCCTTGTACTGGCGGGTCTCGGTCTTGCATGTGTCCTGGAACTGACGCTTGATCTGCAGCTCCTTGGACTACAGGGAGGAAGATGGAGAAAGTGGTTAGTTTTTGTATATCTGTGTTTATGTATGTGACTGTCTGCAGGCGAGTCAAACAAACAGCGTGTCCTGGTGTCAGTCCCAGTGTCGATGCTGGTACCCCTGCAGGGTTTGATCACATTGCGTCACTGCTGCCTACTGTGTCGTCCCCCACCGCGGTCCGGCGACCGGCGTACCTTGAGGCTCTTGGGCTGCTGGCGGACCTCCATGACGTGCTTGCGCCGGAGCTCGCGCTCCCGCCGCTTGTTGTACTCCAGCTGGTTGGTGAGCTCGGTCTGGTGCTGCGTGCGGATCAGCTCCGCCCGGGCCTTCTGGATGCTGCTCAGGTGGCGGAACTCCAGCTCCTGCATGGACTCGTGGTGGCGCAGCAGCATGGCGTGCTCCAGGTCCTTCTGGGTCTGACGCTTGTTCAGCTCCTGGGTGGAGGAGGCAGGGAGGGGGGCGGTATTGAGAAGACATAGAGAGGTAAATAGCAAGCAAGAGAGGAAGCGAGAAAGACAGAGAGACTAGTACCTGGACTGATACATACCTAATGTGCAATAGTGTTATATTGTATTCTCATATTGTATTCCATTGCATCTCATATGACTAGAGCTGTTATTGCGACTAGTGCTCTTACTGCTGAGCTGACCTGTTCATTGCACTGTTGCCCACTGGCGGACTCGGGGAGGGAAAATGATTGAGTGCCCGATAGGGTGCCCCTTCATGCAATAAATGATGATGATGTGCCCTCTAGAGCGAGACAATTCGATGTATCTTAATGAGTGCCCTTCTAGTGGAGAAAATGTGACGCAGTGCCCTATAAGATGCCCTTACAATGGTCTAAACTTGACGTTCCCTATGAGTGCCCTTTCAATGGAAAAGGGTGCCGTTATGAAGTGCCCTCTATGCCGGCCCTACGTGACAGTCTCCCAAAGGGTGATGCCCTTTCCAGTAGGGAAAATGGGATGCAGTGCTGTGAGAAAACATGATACCCAAATAGGTGCCCCTCTAATGGAGAAGTGGCCCTCCAGTGGATAAAATGTGATGCTGCGAGAAGCAGTGCTTTGAAACGTTGGGTCCAAAGCTGCAACAGTGAGGAGATAAGGATAAAGGTAAGTCCTCTCACTGCTAGCGATGTACTGGCTTGTACGTATGTCTTCTGAGAGAGAGAGAGAGAGAGAGCGAGAGAGAAAGAGAGAGAGAGAGAGAGAGATGTCACCTCTGCTACTGTTAAGGCTTGAGAGTTGTTTGTGAAATCCGCCCCTGCCCTTCAAACAGCCCGAGTCCACCACTACTGTTGACCCTGTGTTAACCTACATATGAATAAAAAAGCTGATGGACAAAGAGAGAGATGGAGAAAGAAGGAGCAAACCTCTCTGGCCAGGTCCTGCTCTACATTGTGCTTGGCGATGAGGATCCTTCGTTTGAAGCGTCGACACTCCAGCTCCAGGTACTGCCTCTGTCTCCTCAGCAGGTTGGCCTCCTCCTCGGCCTGGAGGAGCACCCCCATAATAACCCACCGTTAAACTAACCCGTAAAGGGGCAGTCAACCCAAAGTAATTTGTTTTTTGGTTTTAAATGTGGTTCTATGTATGATATGATCTTCAACACAGTAATCTCTGCCACTTTGTCACCGTTACTAAAATAAGACAGTCAAATCCTCCGGATTTGACTGCCAACCGGTTTGTGAACGTTCTTCTCTGCCCCCCGAACTCAAGTTGTGTTCTTTTCGTGACGTCAAAGTGCCTTTTCCGAGGCACTTCGACGTCACGCCGAAGTGACAAGATGAAGTGAGTGGACGTGTGGAGCTCTGTCTGAGCAGCGGTTGATGTTGATGTCCGCTTCCGAGAGAGGGTTACGGTTCTCAGACACTTATAGTATAACGCCGCGGTGCATGGCACATTTCATATAGGCTACAACATCGCTCATTATAACATACACAACGACGGTAGCTAGCTTTAAAACAAAGTATCACAAGTATCCCTTGCATGCATATGGAAATAAATAAGTGAAATGAAATAAATGAATAAATAATTGAAATATACACTATAAACACTATGACGTGACCTGGAAGTGCTGGACATTCTCCTTCTGCTTGGACAGCCACTCCTGCTTCTCCTTTTTAGGAGTCGACTGGTTTTCGCTCAGTTCCTGGGGAAACACAAAACAAACAACAGACTTTATACTTTTTCAAAAACCATCCAGAGAACGCCTGCCAAGAACCAGGTGTGTATGGATGATGTACCTCCTTGAGCTGCTCCTTGCGCAGCTTGTACTCCCGTTTTTGGGACTCGAGGAAGCTGCTCAGCTCCTTCTTCTGCTGCACCTGGATGTGCTGCTGGAACTTCTTCTCATCATTGGTAAACGTCTTCAGCTGGCCAACACAGACACACAGCACCTTAGATTACACAATCCTCATCCCTGCCATCTCTATTCATCTTCCTTTGAAATTGCTTTTAACATCCAACTCTCCTTCTCACCTCTCTGTCCCCCATCTCTGCCATTTAAATGAAATGCTTCTTAAATGATTAAATCAGACTTTTTAACCATTGATATTTGTCTCATATTTTACTTTATTGTATGACTTTGATGTGTCTTTGAGTACCTTCAAAACCACTATATAAATAAAATGCATTATTATTATCAATAAAAGGGGCAGTGTGTAGGATTAGGGGCATCTAGCAGTGCCTTTCCAATGACATAGGAGAAGCTATGGTGGCCTGTACTGGCCAGTAAGGTACCAGTAGGTACTGAAGCTACGGTGGCCTGTACTGGCCAGTAAGGTGCCAGTAGGTACTGAAGCTACGGTGGCCTGTACTGGCCAGTAAGGTACCAGTAGGTACTGAAGCTACGGTGGCCTGTACTGGCCAGTAAGGTGCCAGTAGATACTGAAGCTACGCTGGCTGTCTTGTGGTCACAGCAAATAGACGCCTCGCTTCCATTGTTTTCCTAAATCAAATTGAAACTAGAACTGTCATGCTGCTGTGGTCAGCAAATTCTATCCTTACTAATAATTCAGACTCGGCATTTCCTTTCCCAGACCTTTTGTGCTAAGCGACAGTGAGGCAGATTTGCATGCGGGGAAGGTAGCAGGTACTATAGATATAGAGGAAGGATTTGTTTACTGTCTGTGTGGTGCTTCAGCTCAACACAGAAACACTGCAGAGTTTATAGGAAGAGTTCCTGTATATCTACCGGTGGTATATATGAAACACAAGAGCCCATGTTTTACAGATGCATCATCTTTGCTTACTCTTTTCTTTTTTACTAATTACTAAACATGTTGGTCGTTAATCGTAAATCTTTAAGCATCGTTGAAATGTATTTATTCATGTAAATGTGTAAACTGTGCTATTTCTAGTTTTTTTGTGATGTCCACCAAAGCCTTATAAAATGCCCAGAGTGGAAATAGGGCCATCTATGAAAAGCAAGTAATCAGCAGACAGATTAAATCACTATAGATTTCAATCTAGGTAGAGGTCTTTGAAGTGCTATCGAGAGTGAACGCCTGTCTATCCGGTGGGCGGTCGACCCCCTGGGGTGCTCATTCAGCCTCTGTTCGAACCTCGTGCCCCTCTAGCTGCCCCATCGTATGAAGGATGGCAACGCATGGATCACTCGTTAGCATCTAGATGGCCGTGGACGACTTTCTCTCTCGTGGGTCTCTCGGGAGTCGGTTCGGTCAGATGGGGCCTGACCTGAAGTCTGGCGGTGGGAGTAGGTGGAGGCGGGGGCATGTGTTCAGCGCTGTCTGGAGGGGGCGTGGCTCCTGGCGCCCGGTGGGAAAACAGGTGTGTACGGGACAGGGACTGTCTAATTGCTAATCGCCTGTTTCCTCTATAAGACTCGGCAGTAACTGGACCACGGGGGAAAGAACGGACCCAGGAGAACGGGCAAGCGTCCCGTTGGTGCGGAGCGGATTTAATTGAATTATTATCATTTGTTATCAGTTATTATTATTATTGGACATTTGCTTGACTTTGTTGCTGCCTGAAGCTCGTGGAGCTAAATACACCGGTGAGCCGCGGGAAGCAGGAAAATAATTAGCCAACGTGCCGTTCTGAAGTCCCTGGCTGAAGTGCGGCGGTGGCGATGTCACCCTTTATGCAGCCATAAGTAATCGTCGGGTTGTTCACCGTCATGCAACCCTGGGGGCCATAAAACACTAAACATCTTCTATATGCTATACTATATACCAGGGAAACCCATATACCAGACACATATCTTATGAAGTGTTGTCAAGGCTGGATCCGGCACACCAGAGGGTTGTGGACCAAGTCCTCTGGCCGGACCACAAAGACCAGATGCTGAGGCGGAATGAAGCTCTCATTGACTTTGACTTTGGAGCTGCACAACATTTCTGAGTGATACTGTACTGTGCTTTTCATTTAGAGTTTCGTTCTTTGGGCTTACTGTCATTTTATGTAAGTGCTGGAATGTCATTCATGACATGACATTCGATACTGTATTACTTGCAGTACATACAGTATACAATATATTCACTGTACTTACAGTATAATAAATAACAGTTAGTGAAACCTGACACTCAAGAAGCAAACTTGAGCAACTATAAGCACATTCTCAGTCTCACACTAAACACACTTCTCTACATTAAACACAGAAATCTAACATGATGTCACTTCTTTGCCATTTCAAGGCACTGCCTTTCAAAATACCACACCTGTGAACCAATTGATCAAACACGGCTGTCAGTTGTGCAGACACACCAATCCGGCGTAAGCACTATAAAGAGGCAACATGTGAGTGTACCTGTCTGGGTAACACTGCGGGTGCGTAAAACTGACGTGATGCTGTCATAATCATGACATGACACCTGTCATGACACTTTATGAATGCTTATGACAGTCGTCATTACTGTAAGTGTCATTCGAGGATTCAGCACCGTGGACAGTGCTGGGACGTTACCTGCGCTCCACCCGGCTCCACCTATGGGAGGCGTCAGTGGGGAAAAGAATGGGAAAATTAATGTTTGTTGCATTTCTAATCTGGTGTCAGTTATCTCTCAACCTATTTCCAACCAAAAAGATAATGTAAAAAACGTAAATAAAGCAGTAAAATAACCGAATTACCGAATGACACTTAATGACGACTGTCATAAGCATTCATAAAGTGTCATGACAGGTGTCATGTCATGATTATGACAGCATCATGTCAGTCTTATGCACCCGCATTCAAGTAAAAAAAAAATGGAAGGCAGGAAAAAGAGGAAGAGGGAGAGAGCGAGGATGAGAGTTGGAGCCTGCGGAAGAAGAGGGGTGTGGTGGAGAGGATTAAGAGGTAGACCTGGAGAAGGACGTGGACAAAGAAGGACCGAGGACCAAATTTATCAGATGAGATTCGAGCAACACCGGTTGACCATGTTGTAAACCATGGGTTGACATTGAGAGAGGCTGGAGAGAGTTTAGTCCAACCTCAGCAGATATACGATTGCAACAGTAATTCTGGCATTTCAACAAAAGCACAGGTGTACACTGTCCTGTGACATTTTACATGTATTTTGATTGGTCTACATCAAATTTCATGTAGGGGGGGGGTTGAGGAACATCAAGGAGGAATGGGCCTCATATTCTCAGAGGAACAAGAGAGAGCTTATCGTAAACATGGCTCTGGCCAGTAATGCGATATGCCTCACTGGGACGAAGCCTTATGTAAAAAAAAAAACATCAGCTACAGATGAAACAATTCTACCTAGTGCCATTTGAAAGAAATTCGGAGAGAGTAAAAGACCTGAGGCATGAATATGTGGAGGTAAGTAGTGTACACTTCAGTATTGTGCACCGCACGCCGAACCTTTTTACATGTACATTTAGAGTAGGCCTATATTGAACTACACTAAAGTTGTCTTTTTTCAGAGAATTTTGCAAATGGATGCTGATGCAATCCCGCATTAATTCATCTATCTTCATAGATGAGGCTGGGTGAAACTAAAGTCAGAAGAAGAGGGAGAAACATCATTGGCCACTGAGCTATTTTGAATCTCCCGAACATCACAATGTGCGCTGCAATTACGCAGAAGAGGGTCCTCCACCGTCATGCCGACTTAGGTCTTTACAACACGGCCCACATACTCACATGTTTAGACAGACTACACAACATCGTCACAGCAGAAGAGCAGATGGATGCAGAGCAGATGAGATACATACAGATGTCTCTTTCCACCGAGCTGCTCTGGTCCAAAACTGGTTTAATCAGCATCCACATTTCACTCCAATACCTCCCACTATACACTCCCTTCCTTAACCCTATTGAGGAGGTTTTTTTCGGCATGGCGGTGGAAGGTTTACAATCTCCAGCCCTATGTCAGGGTGCCCCTCACTCAAGCCATGGAGGAGGCCTGCGACCAAATTGATGCAGGGTCTGTGCAAGGATGGATTCGCCATTCGAGAAGATTCTTCCCTTGCCGTCTTGCGAGAGGGGACATAGCCTGTGATGTGGACAAACTGTTATGGCCAGATCCAGCTAGGCGAAGAGATGATGAAGCAATGTTTTTTTTTAAATTAATTCATGCTTTTTTTGTCTCCACAAATGTTTTGCTCTTTTTATGTACTATGTTGTATTTAGAATATGTTCTGTTCTGAATTTCAGTGCAAAATGCAGCCTTTGGAAATGCATGGATGTATTGACCGATTTTACAATGTGGAGAGAAAAACATATTTTCATCAGTGTGCAGTACTGGTCTTGTGTGTTGTGTTTGGTCAATATATTCATGTACTTTACACAAGAAATGTATTATAATGAAATTAACTTCATGAACATAACTTATTTATTACTTATTTATCTTTCTAAATGGTTTTAATTTAGACAGGGCTACATACGTTTATATACCATACACATTTTGTATAACTTAATTCCCTGGACGCTGTGTTGTCAATTTTTTTATGTAGTGTCAAATGAATGCTCTGTAGTGTGTATATGGCACACTGTGTATATGGCACACTGTGTATATGGCACATTGTGCCATATACACAGTGTGCCATACGCCTGTGGCTGTGTGTATGATACGAAAGCATTGTTTGATTTTGAGCACAGATAAAATGGTTTTGAGGCGATTGTTTGATTTTGCCAGAAGAGTCTTATGGGGTTTTATGAATGCAGTTGGAGATTTGGTTTTTGTGATTCAAGTTTTGAGAAAATTTATGAAAATTAAGGTTTCAATAAATGTAATTGTTTCCTTCTATTTATATTTTCATGTCACGTATCAATCGTGCCTCTGTTGAGCAGGTGGCCATAGCTGATTGACTAGTGCTACAATACCCTGATTCCTACACTAATTCCCTGATGAATGCCTTTCGTGGTAAATTGCATACAACAATAAATATTCACGTAGCCCATCAACAGGCATGTGCCATTCGGCAGGCATTTGCATGCAAGGGGCATGGACGTACACGCTCCTGACTGTGAACACAATCTGTCAGTCCTCCCTACACCCTCCAGAATGCATTAAAGCCCCTAAACACCAACCGTGAACTCACAACTGAAACGATGAAAAACCGGCCAGTCACTGGGAGACCAATCAAGTTTAAATAGACCAGAATTATGTTTCTTCTTCTCAACAGTTTGTTTTTTTTCTTCTCCCTAACATTGCTAAAAGGGTCTTGAGGGACAACCTTGCAGTTCTGTGAATGCCAAGCAATACATGGGATTTTAAATGTGAATCTTAAAAAAAAAAAATCAATCTACAGGCTGAAAAGAGACACTGTCTGTCTGTCTGTGGTGGTGGGGTAGTTCAGGTGCCGCTTCTTTCCTTTCATTTCCTTGGTATGTTACGGATTCCAGGGAAATTACCACCCATCCCGCTAAAGGCAGAATCTGCCTGGCATGAATCCTTGATAACCCCTCACTTCCCTTGTCTCGGGGGGGATGTTGTTGCTGTGCATGTGTGATTGCTAAACACACAGAGGTGTTTGAAGGGTATGGAAATGTAGCCTGGAAACATTTTTGCATGTTATCGAAAAATAATGCACACCTCTCCAGCCAATCAGAATTGACAAGAAGAGTTTTTCTGTCTACTGCAAGTTCAACCAAGCGTTGTACTTTGAAACGATTCCCTTGGTGAGTCATTATAGGCTATCGCTAAAGTGATGTATTTAAAATGAGAATAGTATCGTGAAAAACAATGTTCTGATTAGCTGCAATCAAAAGCACCTGCTAGCTTTGTAGCATGGCGTGGGTCGGCGTTGCTTTGACGTCACGTGTGATGATTGACATGTGGGGAGGAAGTGTGGGTTTAGTGTTGGAGCCGAGGGTGGTCTGTGATTAATGGGTTAGCGTTAGCACAGCGTCTCACCTGATATTACTGCATGTTATAGTGCTGGTGATTAATGGGTTAGCGTTAGGGTTAGCACACCGTCTTACCTGATATTACCGCCTGCATTTCACATTGCTATAATTTGAATCCATATGAATTGCAGGCGGTAAATTGAATGAGCTAATGGTGGCTAATTATACCTCCGGTTTAATTAAGCGAATGCTACCGAGTGTATGAGAACAAGATGATGATGCACAAAAACAAAATGATAATTCATATGGGCTTTATAGTAATATGGTTTATTGAATAAGGTTTCATAAAAAAAGTTACAAGTATGTTATACATTTAAATGTTTATTTATACTGTGACTTAAATGACCATAAGTAAGGTTCATACAGCTCTTTAAGTGAATGTAGTTATCTTAATTCGTTTTTTGGCACTATTTACAAGGCCGGTTTTTTTGGGGGGGGGAGATTTTAGTATGTGGTTCTTTTTGCATGTGTTGTTCTATTTTTGTGATTTGAGTCTTCTGTTGATTCGTCTGCAACCGATTCGCCGCCCCTGGACTGCAGAAGCAGAGGAAGACTGGCGAGCTCCCCGTGGAAGTGACCTGTAATGATAAAAGAGAAGAGTTAACTTGTGCCTTTCTACGGTGGCGGGAGGACAAGCGCCTTCTGTATTTATCCCTCCATGCTGGGGACCGTTAGTAGTGAGTCGTTTGTGTTTCATGTGCATGTATCCTGTTAATGTTTTATATTATTCTTATTTATTTCCTATTACTATTAATTGACACTTGGTAGTCGATTTATAATTAAAGTGTTTAGACAGAGGTGTTTTGAATTTGAAGGTGATTTTATTTTATTTTATTAATCTGTTGTGAATAATTGTGAATAAGTACTTTTTAGATTTTAAAACATTGAAGGCCCTGGTTTTAAAATAGGAACCCAAATAACTTTCTATAGTAAACTATATTATAACCAACGATTTAAAATGGGATTAGATCAACATACAATTTTACTAATACTAAAAGTGCAGGGAAAGCATAAAATAATTAAAAATAGATAATAAATTAATGGAACCAGGGAGAATAAAAGTTTACAACAAAGGTAAAAGGTATTGAGATATAAGTACCATTTTGGGGATCATTTATTTATTTTCTTTCTTTTCCTTGTCATTGTACATGTTAGCATTTGTTCCGTTTGTTTCTTCTAAGAAAAAGAAAAACAAAGATTACAGAGAGACAAAAAATAACCTACGCTCTTACCTACAAAGAAACACAGCTGAAATACAGTTACCATCTCTCTCGACCCGAACCCGTTGTCTTCAGATCAGTCCATAGATTATTTCACTTTGCTTTATAGTAGCAGTGTTAATATGGAAGCATGTGTTACACACACATCTGGTATGAGGATGTTTCTGTGAGATGAGATGCAGATCCATTATGTTAGATTAAATGTAGGCACGTGATAAATTTATGTAAAACATCGACATGTAGGAAACATTACAACTATACCTGAACATGTCCCGACAATAGTTTAACAATCAAAGCAATTAAGTATAATGCGACCAAAACCTGGGAAACAGCGAAGCAAACACACACACACACACACACACACACACACACACGTTTGGCTAAGTAATTGTTAGTTTTATAATAGTTTCCCCGTCATGGAAGACAAACCTAGCTGGCCTGTTGTGGCTCAGACTTGAGTGTGATGACCACTTGGTACCAGGTGGTTGAATGCCCATTCATCTCCTCTGCCAGCTTCACTTTTAACACACACACACAAACACACACACACACGCACACGCACACGCACACACACACACAGTGGGAATATATTATGATCCGCCCACAGGCTCTCTTCTTCCGCTGGCCCCAGCTCACCTATTTACACAAGCCCTGCACTTGGTGCAAATTGCATTTTCTCCCTCAAGTATTTGCTTTTTATTAATGTTGTGCTTTATGGTAATTCATCTCCTCAACAAAGGTACCATCTGCTTGACCCCCAAAAGGAAAAAAAAAAATGCTCTCCCCATTTTGTGATTAAGATGAATATTGCACACAGTTAAAAAAAAAAATAAAGAGAGAGAGAGATAGATAGTGCGAAAGAGAGAGAGAGAAGAGAAAAACTGAAAAATATGCATGATGAGGGATGAGCTTGTTCCTCTTCCATGTTCTGCACTTTTTATTCCACCTCTTCTTTCTATCCGACGACTTCACCCCATTTTCCTCCCTGTCTCTCTTTTCTCCCCCCGCCTTCTTCTCCCTCTAATCCTGTGCTCTGGCCGTCCCCCTGTCCTGCAGTGTCAGTGCATGCGGGGGACAGATACCGCTATGATGGAAATAAATTCTCTGGCCTGGAAACCAATAGACTCCCATTATGAGCGTTTCCTATTGGCTGTCGGCAATGGGAGCCTGTCGGACTGTATGCCGCCATATCACCCCCCACACACACACACACACAAATGCACACGCACACACACACGCACACACACACACACTTTTGCCCTTTCCGCCATCTTAAAAGAAGTCCCTTTCATACAAAGCGCCCCTAAGCCTGATGGTTTTTCATTCACAGGTGATGGTCAGCGAAAATAACTCACATCTAAGCTTCTACAATTGCTTGAGTTGAACGTGGGACACACTCCATATGCTATCCGATTGTACTTCTGAAAGATTGTCTACCGTTATATATTCACAACTTTACTTTAGCGATAAGATAATTAAAGTTAAACAGATACAGGAGATACAAGCAATCGACTACAGCTCCTGTAGGCAGAATACACATTGGACATCCTAGTTTACAGGCACAGTGACAAGTCACAGGGGGACACAGGTTAACCAATAAGAAATAAACATATATAATAATCTATGCGTTCAACTATTGTTTTAGAAATTAAATATAAATAGCGTCCATGCTATTACTGGAAAGTCTGCTGATGGCAGTGTATGTTGTTCAACATATATTGAAGTGCCTAAGTGAACTACTACAAGCTACAAGCAAGTGCTCTTTGAATGCATGGCATTTCCAGGACATGCAAGTCCAGTAAGTGTGGCCCAGAAAAGTATTATTAAAGTATTATATAAAGTATTGTTTCTCTGTTCATCGTTCTTCCTTGCTGTGCCTCCAGCTGGTGGTTTAGTTTAGACAGGAGCAGTAGGACGGCCATGAAAACGCTGTCAGGTACAATGTTTTCAGTCAGCCATCAGATGGCAATTTTATTGAAAACACCTTCCAATCTTTCTCCCCTGTCTCCCCTTCTCTACCTCCCACTCACACAATGTACTCTAATCTGTAATCTAGTTTCCATCATTATTCATATCATTTCTTTGTGGTATTCAGTGAATCACTTGCTCTTACTTTACCAAATGTTTTCTTTTTTTTTCTTTCTTTGTTGTCTCATCAGTGGTGACTGGCCAATAGGGGTGCCTGGGGCAGCACCCTGGCTCTGATTGGCTCTCCCCTCAAAACAATGAAAAAATATATATTTTGTTAAATTAAAAAAAATTTATTTTTTTACATTTTGTATTAAAAACTTACAAATCTTAAAAAATCAGTTTTTGTTTGTGGGTGTTACCAATCAATCATACCAAATATAGTGGTTGCAAGGAAGGAGGCTCGGGGGGCGCCAAGAAATATTGCATGGTCAGCCACTGTTCACATCTTTTAGTGTTTTTTTGTAGGCGTCATTGGTTTCTCATAGACCCTATCGGGGGGGGCGGCCAAAGCACAGCCCCGCTATGGCACTACCTGAGTTGTGATTGGCTGCCTGCCCCCTGCTGTCACAGCAGCACTCAATGTGGTGTCAGTTGACAGTGGAGAAGAATGGCAGCAGCCAACGCTTTGGTGCCTGCACCTCCGGCAGCAGCAGCAAACTGTACTGAAAGTCTGCTTTCGTCTACTTTTTCGTCTACTTCCTCTCAGAGTAAAAACTTTGGGTCAAACAGCATCTTGCTCAGAGACTCTCTTGGCACTCTCTGTCAGTGGGCTCGACTGTGGAGTCGCTGTCTCTGGTGGTGCTGAAGTCGGACCTGGCTGCACTATGGTATATTTTGCTGCTTGTTACCCAGAAGTCAATCATTTAGGCCCAATCCCATTTCTCTTTGTTACCCCTTACCCCTTACCCCTCTCTTTCGAGCGCCCCTCGGACAAGAGTGACAAGAGGTAGTGGTTGAAATCTTCCCCTATGAAATGGGACAACCCTTCAAGACCCTGATACACAAAAACAAGGGGGAGGGGTAAGGGGTGGAAATGGGATTCACCCTTAACATGGTAGGCCTGAAAAAAACATCTCCACTTAAAGTGGACCCCTTGTTTCAGCTCGAATTTCGAACACTAATAAAAAAATACGTTTTGGGCTAAGAGTTCTAGGAAGGAGGGGGGTACATGTTTCCCCGTGGTTACGACCCGCGGCAACATTGTGGTATATATATTTTTTAAGCTAGTACCATCGTTGTGTACCAGCGTTTTAATGAGCAATGTTGTATATGAAATGCGCCACACATGGCGTCATAATACTATAGGTGTCCAGGAAGCTTAACCCTCTCTCGGACGCGGCCATCATCAAACCGCTGCCCAGGCGGAGCTCCACACATCCGCACGCCGCCGGTTGTCACTTCCTTGTTGACGTCACCAAAAAAAGCAACTTGAGTTTGTAGCTCGAGTAGATCGTTCACAAACTGGTTTGCGTAGACTGGCAAAAACATAGGTTTTACACCAGTTTTCTCTAAATGACTTTTAGAGGCTTATTTTAGTAACAGTGACAACATTTTTTGAGCTCACACCCTGCAGGTGCTCATATCCGCTATCCCGTGTCTTATGCCAGGGATCCACTGAAAATGCTTTTAGTTTGTGAACCATTTCTTTGTACAATGAAAACAATCAATGTACAAAGAGTCATCCTCTATGTGTAAAAGTGTTGAGTCGATGCTAGTGTTCGAATTGAAGCTCTGCAACACGGGCAGTGAAGCACCTTCCATCGACTTCCAGCCGAATGCGAAAGCTGAAGGAGTGTTTATCAAATGTGACACTCGATGGCTCCACTTTATCTTTCCTTTCCTTTTTCCAGTTTTTCCTCTTTTGGTCCTTGGCTCTAAGCCTCTCCAAACACACAAAGACATCGGAAACTACTACAGCATCATCTCTTCATCATCACTATGCCTATTTCTCAGGTTTATGATGAAAACAACATCCCAAACTGAATAGACTATATCTCCATAACTACAAGGGCTTGTAATTTAATCTTGGTACCAAAAGAAAGATAAAAACCTGTGAGGTTGTTGTGAAAGTCATCATCAGATGTTACTGTACCAGCGTGAATAAAGCTAGAACACTTTAGAAATAAAATAAATGTCATGTTTTAGTGTGAATACCACCTAGTGCATTATCAGTTGGTAGCGCTATATCACTATAGGGCCATAGCACAACATCTGATGATGGAATTGAATGACACCGAGCCAAACCGTCGCAATTGCACCATACGGCCACCAGAGTGCGATAAAGAAAGTGTGCTCCGATTGAAGGCAATTTACCAATTTTCCTGTGAAACCCTCTCTTACCTACTACAGACCCGTTTACAGTCGACGTCATCAAAAATATGAACATGAATACGATACGCGTTGTCGGAAGCATCGAGTGACTTGTGTTAGCTCTATACAGGACCGGCATACCGTCAGTTCTGACATGTCCCGTTAACACATCTTCTGCTCTCAGATGACGATCAGATGCACCCTCACTTCATTAAATCATGAAAAATAAACACTTTATAATCGGCCATGCAGTTATTATTTATTACACACTGGTAGGATAGACGACTCTCTAAGGAAAACTATGCTTTCTAATTCATAATTGTCTCTGGATTTGGGCCGGTACAGAATGTTGACCGTTAACGGGACGTGGTTGAGCTGGTGCCTTGCATGCCTTTAATGTCTATCTAGTTATAGATATACTTAGATAGCTTTCATATGATGTATAGTTTGTTATATATAGTTATAGATATACTTACATAGCTTTCATATGATGTATAGTTTGTGTAGATAACATGTCGGGGGAAAAAGATGCTGTGTGCATTTGCACATGCACAGGAAATAACAACATAACTTGTTGTTACATGACTGCCCATTATTTTGTTTGGGGTTGTAATTGTGTTTATTTAGCTAACGATGGTTATGATAGACCAAAAGTTGAGCTTCTTATCGTTCTAGGGGTGTATGACTGACGTGACTGCTTTCTCACATGCCCGGGATGAAGGCGGGGGATGAAGAGCTTACAAAAAAGGCTTAAGATTTCTGTGAAAAGGGGAAAACACAAGTCTGTAAATATGTAAAAGGGGCCCCGAGGTATCGAGCAGACACCTCGATTAATTTATTAATCGAATTCACGCTCAGCTATATATTGCAGCAGCATGCCATATAAAAGTGGATCGAAACCCGCCGAAAACGGTACGCGAGGCAGATGCACAGCATGACTATAATGATCTCTGTACAGCTTACAACACCCACATATCGGTGCTAATTGAACAACTGTAGTTAATTAGGATGGTGATGCAATCTCCCAGTGTTGTCAGGTATAGCTACGCTCTTATCAGGTTATTTGGAGTTCAAACAACTTCATGAACCACCACCTACTACTGACACGTTTGCACACATGCACAAGCACACACACACGCACACGCATGCACACATGCACGCACACACACACACAGATCCTAAAACGTACATACATCCCATCACATCACTCCTCCTGAGCAGCAGCTGTGATATCTTCACGTGGACAGCAGTGCAGTGATGTGGAAACCCGATCCCTGCTGGAGCCACGCATGCCAGCGCTCGCTCCCGTCTCTGCCGCCCCTGGCCGCAGGAACTACCGGCGCCGGCTACCCAAGCATGCCACGCAACAAGGCATCACCTCATCAGCTCTCTGAAGCCTGCTGAATAATTGAGAACCCCCACAAATCATTGATGAGACCCCACGTCTCCCCCCTCCTCCTCCCCACCCTCCCCCCACACACCAACCAGCCCACTGCATGCGAAACACAAGCCAACCTTTGGCAACTTGCTGGAGGAGGGTGTTCAATTTACTCTGTTCAGAATTAGGAACATCACTGTTGTGGTGGTGAAAATGTGGTGGAGGAGTCAGCAGGTAGGGGAGCAGGGGAGGGTCACCCTAAGGTAACCCATGGGTTAGCTAGGAGGTGTAGCTGAGGGGGTAGAACAGGGAGAAGGGGGACGTTGGTGGGTTGCGGTTTTTTAATTGTGTGTTTTTGTGACCATTTCCCTGTGTGTGCTCCTTGTTGACGGGCGTGTAGTTAGTGAGTACAGGTTCAATGAGCACAAAACTTAGTCAAGTCAAATGTGACTGCGGGAAGAGGCTGCGTGACATGTGTTTAGATTTCCCCATGGGATTTAATAAAGTATATCACCACATTGTGTTTGGATGCCTCGGTGTGCATGTGTTTGTGTGTAAGTGAGATATATATATAATGTTTGCATGTGTAAGAGTGTATGTGGGCCTATGTTTGTGTGTGTGAGAGAGAGAGAGAGAGAGAGAGAGAGAGAGAGAGAGAGAGAGAGAGAGAGAGAGAGAGAGAGA
>JAOPJH010000124.1:12855644-12867991 GCA_027122575.1 Merluccius polylepis | reverse complement strand
ACGAGTTTGTTTACCATCAAAATGACTTTGAAGCTGTTATATTAAGGTACAAAAGTTGCATAGTGTGCCTTTAAAGGAACGTTCCACCGCCACGTTTTTGTTAACCCCACACAGCAAGATCATAGTGTCCCCAAGCTGTGGAGATGTACTGGACAACCAAACAAAAAAGGCTCAGAATAAATTACAACCACGAGTTGTTTGTAGTTTGTCATGACTATTGCCATAGTTACTGTAGTTGCCATATCACTGCACAGATCGTAAAGAAAGCTTTTGACAGAAAAGAAACTCCTCTAAAACACACTCACTGACCTTTAGTCCTCTCTGCATTCGTTGATAACAGAGAAAGTCAGTTCCATATCATACTATATATATATATATATATATATATATATAGTTAGCTTAGAAGCATACAGCATACAATAAGAGGCAACATAGTTTATGGATCGTGTTTGTGGTGTTTGTCCATTTCCTCTTTTTTCCCCTTTGGAATCCTCATAAGACTTCTTGTCACCTGATTGGAGGTAGACGCCGGTCTACAAAGGTTAAAGTTCCTAAATTTGGCAGCAGACACCCGCACGTTCTCCCGCGCCTGTACATCTCCACGGTAACAATGGCTGTGTTACAAGCCAAGGTTCAACACGATTGCTTTCCTCCTCCCATCCATCTTCCGTAGCCGTCCCCCTTCCCCAGCCCCCCTGTTTATCCTTCTTTCGCAAATCGGGAAGGGCAGTGGCCCCAAGTGTCTCCACCGCTGAGCCAGAACCAGAGGGGTTCAAGGTCCATGCGGACGTTGTTAAACCCAATGTTCCTGTTGTCACATTCACTAAGTGGCCATTTGCCAGATTAAACTCAAGCATTCAGGGTTGTAGATACACAGACAATGCAGGCCCTTATCTCCCAGCAAAGGCAGCGTGGTGCTCATTAAAGTGTAGTTGACACCACGCCTAGCAGGGGAAGCATTAAGTCAAGGAAATGTCTTTAGGTGTTTTATCAAATGGAATGAAGTGGCTGACAAAAGGGAAAACATGTAACCTTGGTGTAGCCGTTGACTACCACACCCGCCACCTAAGTGGGTTTTGCTGGGGCCCTCCGACACAGGACACGGGTAGACAGTGTATAAATCAATTTATTAGAGATGGCAAGATATTAAAAGAGCGAGCAGATAGTATATGCTTTCATGACAGAGGCCCTCTCTCCTGAGTGTGTGTGGTGATAGCTGGTTTATCCTGGGTCGGTGCCATGATTGCTCATGCACCACAGGTGTGCACTCTCAGGTGACGCTCAGGCCAGACTCCAGGCCAGGTGACGCTGTAAAGCAGCCATCAACAACACACACTCACACACTTGGATATGACAAATCTGCTGGGCGTGTAAATGTGTTCGTTCTGGCTAGAACGACATGCTTTCCAACAATAATAGTGATTTTGATTAATGGTAACATCCCTCATGTTAAGCAGATACATGTTTTGTTACGTTTTGACACGCACCTGCAAATTGCTATTATTATTATTTTATCCTGACGACTAGTGTTTTGCAAGTGCGAGTTTGTGCCTCCACCCCCCGTGTCGGCAAATTGAATGCAAATGGTTAGCTAAGCATTTGCACCCGTGGGACGAAAAGGGATTCTGTGTAATCTCTGCTTTCATGTAGAAACAGACACAGGGCTGGATCTGATTACATCACCGATGTTTCAGCACAACAAGCCACTGGGAGGATTAAATGTCCCCGGTGGGTCTGGAGTCACGGGGGTTGGGGGAGGCGGCCTTAATACAGATGACATTTAAACACACACACACACACACACGCACACGCAATAAAATGTTCATAAACTCATTAACTTTATAGAGTGACACTGAAGAAACATTGGAGTAACTTCATTCAAGCAGGCAAGAGAGACAAGGGAGTTGGTGAAAATAGTTTAGGCTTTTATTATTAGACTCAGAGACACTTGGAAGTGATACGTTCTCGTGTGGCTGAAGCTGTTAAGGCGCTAACCACTGGGGCGGTAACGTCTCGTAGGGACCCCGGTTCGATTCCTACCCTTGTGTCAGCTCCATGTTCCCTTCTCCTCGCTGTCCATCAAGCTAGAGGTGTACATAGAAAGTGCCTTCCTGGTTTCTGCGGTGATGATGTCGATCTAACAGACCTGGTAGTGTGGACCCCTCGGGGTCGGCGCTGACCAGGATATGACCTCCTAATCTTCTCTCTGAGCAGACGAGGAAGTGGATTTTTCATTCAACCAATGGGATGAATGCAAGGCCTGCTTTATAGTAGGATTTTTTATTAGTTTGGCTGACCTGATATTGATAAATTCTTAATTATGTAAAACCTCAGTTCAGGTACTAATAATGAGGTCTTCCTTTTTGGTTTTAAATGTGGGTGGACAACCGCATTATGACACATAAGTGCCACCAAAACACACGTATGTCATGTGTGCAGGCATATGATTTGCTAATTGCATTAGTAACAACATGCAATCCCATCAACGTGACATCTAGGGGGGTCTTATAAATACTAGCAAATAGTATCTAGCAACATTTTGCCATTGATCTTGGTTTTATTAGTCATTTTGATTCCTTCTGGACGGAGTGGGACCTGTTTAAATATAACGGGCTGCATCTTAACAGGAATATTGAAATTTTGTATAAAATTGCTGGTCTTGCTGGGTTTCCCCAGCAAGACCATGCCCAGCATTCTGGCTCTGTACCTCATAGCCCTGTCCCAGACAATGCGGGTCCTGCTGGTGCTGGTTTTGTTTCCCTCACTAATTCATTAATTCCTGTTAGGATCACTGATAGACAGTGGGCAGTACCAACATCTACTCTCAGTCCATACAGAAACAATGTAATCTCAGTTAAAACCACTTCTTCAATCCCTGCTGTGGAATCAGTTCTTGTTTGCTTACCCAATGTAAGATCTCTTTCCAATAAGTCTTTCATCTGCCAAGATTTTATCATGACCAACAATATTGACTTTTTCATCACAGAGTCCTGGATAAATCCTGATGAATGTGCCCCTATCATTGAGTCATCCCCCCCAGAATATCTATTTCTCCATCAGCCAAGAATGATAGGCTGAGGGGGTGGCCGTGCAGTAATACATAGAACTGTTTTTAGTTGTTCTCCAGTCGCGTTTGGCTGTTTCTTCAGCTTTGAGTGTCTTGGTTTTATTTTAAAGAATAAACTGCCCACTAATGTGTTTTAATCTACAGGCCCCCTAAACTTACTTCTGGTTTTATTCAGGAATTTTCTGACTCATTATGTTACATCATGAGTCCTTATTCTTGGTGATTTTAATATCCATGTTTGTTACCCTTCTTCCTTGTTTTCCTCTGACTTTATCAAACTTTTAGATTCCTATAATTTGACCCAACATGTGAAGCTCCCCAGCCATGACACAAGGCACACACTTGACCCTGTGCTCTCCCATGGTCACAACACAGTGCTCTTCCAAGTTTCACTCCTCTCTGCCGACCCCAAACCCACCGCACTGATTCGCTCCCGCCCCCTAAATTCACTCTCTGTTCCTTGCTTCTGTCAAGCCTATATTGCCTCAAACACATTTTTTAATACCAGTGAACAACATGGCCTCACAGTAGAGGAGCTTGTCAGTATTGTTTACAGGCCTTGCACAAATATTTGAGATCTTGTAGCTCCAGTCAGATATAAAAAACTTCTCTGCCATGGTTGAATGATGAAACAAGGATTTTAAAGAGACAATGCAGGAAGGCAATCAAAGAAGCACGGAGCACCGATTTTTCTGAACTGATCAAGGTCATAATCCCTAAACAGGGTCATAATCCCAGAATCCTTTTTAAAACTGTAAATTCTGTGATTGGTTCCCCGCTTAGCCAGCCAGTTGAATCTTCCCCAGAGAGATGTGAGGAATTTCTGAATTATTTTTGTAACAAAATAGTGGAGATTCCTGCCCACTTTCAACCCACTTCAGGGAAATCTCTGTCAACCCTGGAACACACTTTTGCACTTTCAAAGTCATCCTCCTGCTGTTCTGACTGCATTCCCACCTGGTTGCTGTACTTCAGACTGTTGGTCCAATTATTTTAGCTATTATAAACTGTTCTCTGTCTACTGGTATTTTCCCCTCCTATTTTAAACATGCCATTGTTTATCCCGTCTTAAAGAAGCCCTCTCTAGATCCCTCTGTTTTAAGTCATGTAAGACCCATCTCCAAGCAGCCATTCTTACCGAAGATTTTAGAAAAAATTGTCTCCACTCAAATGTTTTCTTTTTTGAACAACAATCAGATCTTTGAAAAGTTTCAATCTGGTTTCTGCACCCTACATAGTGCGGAGACTGCTATGGTCAAGGTCACCAATGACTTACTGCTTGCAACTGACTCAGGCCTGTACTCCATTTTAAATTCTCCTGGACCTCAGCTCTTGACACAGTGGACCATATGTCCATGTTTTAATCAGCCGTCTGAAGAATTATGTTGGCATCAGCGATGTGGCTCTGGATGGGTTCATCTCCTATCTGTCAAACGGTCCTTCTCTGTAGTGCTTGGGGATTCCTCCTCTTGTGCTCCTCTCCTTTGTTGGTCCCCCAGGGGTCTATTCTGGGTCCCCTCTTATTCACAATGTATATGCTACCCCTGGAAATCATGCATAGACATGACATCGATTTCCATCCGCTATTAGTGAGGGAAATGCACTGTGAGAATATCTGTTTCAAGTTGACTGTTCTCTGTATGAGCCAATTTAGATCAGGGCATCTCTTCCCTGATTAGTTTAGGGAATCACCATCTTGCCTGTCAATCACAGGTTCTGACATGCAACACTTCTCAACGGCAGAGAAATGCAGGGAGGGAGAGAGCAGAGGGAGATGATGTTTATTTAGTTTAGTTTCAAAATCCTTTTCTCTTCTGTTCTCTCTTGAAGAGAAAACACAGCGGCTTCATGAAGTGAGGCTGAAGAACAATCAAAGCATAAAATCAAAATTGGAGTAGCTGAAAAATAGTTCTAGTGCTGCACAAGCTACTGGGGAGAGTGCAGAGTAGCCATTGGAATCAGAAATGAAGGTTGGTAATGTTATTTTGCGAACAGTTATGGTAAATGTCACATATCAAGTGCTTTCTAAAGTTCCACAACAAATCAGAATAAGTGCAAAAGTCAGCTCATGAGATGTCTGTCTGCTATAATTGTCTAATTTTGCATACACTGACTCTCATGACTGAGAGCCATGTGATGCTCTCCAAGCCCACTTGTGGGATATGGTGTTTATTTTAAGATTTGGAAGCAACTCAAAGCCCTCCCAGTTTGACAAAGGAATTAGTAATGTATTGCACAAACAGTTAAACAACCGAAACACCAAACAGTCAGACATCTACGTTGCAATCCAGAATCCCTGACTCCTTTACTTGTGAGGCTGAGGTATGAGATCATTGTTCTTCTGAACTGGCATGATGTAATGTCATGCTCTCATCTACACGGTTGTTAAGAAAGCCCAGCACGTCTGCACATGGCTCAAACATTATGTCATACTAACACAACTGTAATTATACAAACCACTGTCATTTACAGCCGGCTGGGCTTACTGTGGACACTGTGTGTGAGTAAGGGTGTATGTATGCATGTGGGTGTGTTTGTGTGGGTGTGTGGATGCTTTTGGTAGTATCCGCGGTGGTTCACCTGAATATTTCCTTCACAATGCGGCCAGTGACTCAGTTGATTTTGTTGGGCAAACAACCAGGCCTGAGGAAGACGAGGATGATGATGTCGATGGGTTTCGGTTTGCGTTATGAAACACAGCACCTCAACTCGAACCCTTACAAAACAAAACAAAACAAAACAAAAAAAACAAAACACCATGCGATGCAATGAACACTCATGTTGAAGTTTAGCTATGCTTGTGGAACAGATTCCAACGCCCACCACTTCAGTGTAAAGATAACATTCACATGAAGTCCTTTCCTTTAGTTTCAATTGTCTCTTATGTGTTTCTATTAAGTCATTACATTCACTAATACTCATACTATGTGTGTGTGTGTAGTTAAAATGGGGTGGGGGGTGTCCATTGCAGTGTTCTTATAATGGGTTTGGACATTGGACTTGCCGTACACTGAGGACATATCTTTTAAAGGTAGAAGGAAAACAAAAATCATATACCGACTTTGTGTCAATAGGCAAAGAGGAAAAAGTGAAAGGATGGGAGTGAACAATGCACGGCAGTATAGAGATATCATGTTTATTAGAATTCATTCGTCCTTTTCATTGTACTTGATAACGAGGATACAGTTCATTAATCCCCATTGGGAAATTCACTCTCTGCGTTCAACCCATTCTATGCTAGGAGCCGTGGGCTGTCACACAGAGTAGTGCTCGGGAACCAACTCCAGTTATAGTGCCCTTGCCTTGGTTATGGGCAGCAGAAATGTGCCCTCCCCTGGGATTGGAACCCAGGACCTCCTTGCTGTGAGGCAGCAGTGCTAACCACTGTGCCACCTTAACTTCATTTAGCATTTGATCAAATTTGCTCCAGTCCGAGCAAACTTGTGAGTGCAGACCAATGTCCACACTCACTCGTTTTTCTAAAGCGTAGCCATGTGTCTTTAGAAGCACTTTCATTTAAACAGAGCGTTGAAGGAAGATGATATAGAGCATATGTGTGAATAGTCATAGATAATGTAGCTTGCTTCTTCTGTCCGTCTGGAATGCTGCCATTTCATTTGGAGCCTTAATATACACAATCTTGGTTGTTAAAAACCTGGCATTTCAGAGAAGATATAAGCTCAGTCAATTTTGATTTTGGTACACCACCAGTTTATTCTTTTTTTTCCTGATGGACTGAAGTTGACTAAATGTTTTCTCTCATGATGCAACTACATATTTTCTTGTGTCACATGCACTTGCTTTTAAGAACCCTAATTGCATTGTCATCTTGACTCGACTCTTGATTATGTTAGTTCCAGTTAAAATTCGGTCTTGAACTGTCCTCTACCCACGAAGCATCATAACCACATCATAATCCTAGCCTCATGAGACCATCCCGATCTTGTGAGTTCACATTCTGTTTCTCTCTGAAGATCATAGCTGTCAACATTAGGATTTGAAAATAAGGGACATTTTCCTGCACTCCGTCCCGGGCCATCCCACCACCCCTACCACTGTCCACATACCCCACCACATTTAGACAAGGGTACACAGAGTAAATCCCAAAAATCACCATTTGGCAACCACTTTGTGGATTGTGTGTGGTTGATAGCTGGTTTGCAGCCTCACCTGGTCCGAGTCAGACTGATTTGACTCTGGGGCTGCACACCTGTGGTGCATGAGCAATCATGGCACCCAGGATAAACCAGCTCACCACACACACTCAGTAGAGAGAGCTACTGTGATCCCAGAGCGGTACACCTGCTCGGCTTGTACCATCTTGCCATCTTCAATAACTGGATATACTTCAACGTCTACCTGTGTCCTGTGTCGGAGGGAACCAGCAAAAGCCACTTATGTGGTGTGTGGCAAGAAGGATTTCTACACACTTGCTTTAAAATATCAGTGCAACAAGGATTGGGTTAACTAGTTTGTACATTACATAAGTGACTACAATTAGGTGGTTATTAAATGGTTTGTTTTTGTAAACCTTTTATAAGAGGTTAAAAATACAGGAGATGGGAGAAATATTTAAACAAGAGGACAGTGGGAGAGAATGGTAAAATACAGGAGAATCCCGGGGAAAATGGGAGGGTTGACAGGTATACTGCAGATCAGTCTGGCCTCGAAAGCCTTTTCCAATAGAAATAGGACCAATCAGCACTCGGGGGGAGGGAGTTCATGACAAACAAGGAGCGCTGCAGTCTGCCGGATTAAAAACAATAATGGCGGCGCCCAAGGAAAGTGTAGCAATCTATGGAGCAATCAAAACTGTTTTCATGCAAAATAAACTGAATAACGATTAAACATTAACATTAAAACATTAACAAAAATCTGCATGGAGGCTTTTCTCAGATGAGGCCACGGCCATATTTGGAAATCAATTACTGCCCAGCCAAGGCCAGACTGATATTCATTGCGAAAGGCAAACGTTAATATCTGGATGGTCTCACGAGGCTCACAGAATCCCCCCCCCCATTCTTATACTTAATCCTTGTTGTTATGTCTCTTTTTATGAGAATCAAAGAAAAAACCTGCTTGTCAGTTATCCACAAGGCCAAACCAAAACACTGAAGGATCAATTGGCAAGGTACATAAAATCCCTTAAACACTGTGTGTGTATGTGTGTGTGTGTGTGTGTGTGTGTGTGTGTGTGTGTGTGTGTGTGTTCATGTCCTTATATGCACCCCTAACCACCACAAACATACCAACACACAGATCAAATGTAAACATTACACAATAAACATACTCATAACAAGCACATGACAGCAGCCCCCCCACACACACTCGCACACATCCAAACAAACAAACAAAAGACGACTTAAATAGGATTTCCCGCCTTGCACAACAAATACATAAAATCTTCCTGGTTATGCATGCAAGTCCTTGTAATAATGGTGTGTTAATGACAGAGTTGGAACAAAACAGTGTTTGTTTGCCAAACTGTCAACTCTGAGTCACGTATGGGTCCTCACAAGTCCTCTAAGGCTTTATGAGATATAGTCTTAAGACTATAGAGTTAGTTTTCAATTCATGTTTTGAAAGGAATGTGTTGATGCTACCCAATGCTACAAAAAAGGCAGAGAGAGCAGTAGGACGAACAACAGAGTGTTTATTTTGATCTAGGTCTGCACATTGGTGGCAATGGTGTTTGCCTTTGGACGCTTGGTTTCTCTTGTCTGCTTTTTCTTCTGCAGGCTTCAGGACATACAGTGAGGAGATTGGATTGCACGCTATACGTGCCTCTTTTGAGATGAAGGAAGCAAACTCCTTAAAGCTGGGATAGTCTTTGGCCTGGTCCGGCTGCTCGGTAACATGGCGATTCCACCTTGAAGTTATCCACTCGGGGAGTTTGACTGACATCTTCTGATTCTCTTCACAGTTATTAAGTACCTGCAGACCTTTGACATGAGGCATGGCACTGTCACAGGAAGTCACTGAACTCTCTCAGCTTTACAAACTCCTTTGCTGCGATCTTTGGCCACCCGTTGAGCTTCTCTCTGCATGCGTGCTGTACTACAAAGGAGTGGCCGTATCTGGCATGCTGATAAGCCTCTTTATCTGTTCTGTAGAAAGTACCTTCCAGAACTGACCTCGCCTCTCCAGCAACATACTTTTGCAGGTAGAGCAGTTTGTCGGCCGGATTGGTGCAGCGTCAATCCATGAGAGCTGGTCAGGTGGTATGTGTGTGGATTACGGGTACATCCGATGTAACTGAGCTGTTGGGTCCGCTATCTGTCCCAGAAAGCACAAAAACACTTTCACCCTCAAGGTTATTAGGGAGGTGAGAATCCTAAATGATCTTCCTTGGTAATGTGTCAGCTTTGTCTGTGTCTATGTGAGGAGACACAGACAGAGTGTCTCTCCCCTAACTAGGTGTCTAGAGTCGGTTGATTATGCGATCTCTTAGTAAGTGTTGTCAGCTCTGTCTGTGGCTATGTGAGGAGTGGTTAAGAGTGTGTTTTGTCTGTTTTTTAATGTATTTTGTATTAACTATTTCCCCCAACTACGTGTCTACAGGGGGAGAAGAGGTTAGTAGAGAAGAGAAGAGGAAAACAAATTCCCAGATAAGTTTACTATAATTAATTATTCTGACAGTAGCAGCCTAGTCTGTGGAGTGCCCCAGGGAGTTGCCTGGGACCAATTACTCTATTTTGACTAATGACCTGCCCCTTACCACTAAATATGCGAGAGTAACTTTATATGCAGATGACACAAACATTTATTATGCTGCCAAGACCTGCAAGGATCTAAATTACAGAGTCACGATTACCTGACTGAGGTTGATATTGTTGTTAAGCGGCATAGTTGAGCTTATAAATATGTTCAAAACAGTGTCAAATAAAAGCGGTGCCTAAAAAGAAATCCACCTGCATGAGCGATGTTAAAGAAAATATTATCGCTTATCATAGGTATTATTTTAATGGTGGAAGTGGTGTCTGGAACTGTCTTGGCTAACATGGGAGTGAATACGACTAATTTGGTTGTTTTTCCCACCCTGACATGAATGACGTGTACATGTACAAAACTATATATATATACATACCTGCTAGCATATGGAATGCTATCTTCCTTGACATTCCTTTGACTGCTAATAGAGATCATGTCTTTATATGTTGTGATTAACATATGCTGAGATTTGTATTATAATGTAACACACCTTTAATATGTGTATGTACAATGAGATATTAATTTGATGATACTATGATGTTAATTGTTGATTTTGGTTTAAAAAATACGATGTCTCCAGCCACAGTGGGCTTGAAAATGTCCAATCTGTCTCATCAAGGCTGTTAATGTGTGAAAAAGCAGGAATAAGCATCCAGCAACATAATTCTTCTCAACTCACTTGTCATTTTATTTATATCTTACAAAATAGCATACAAGAAGATCCAGAAAACAAATGTGTATCTATAAAAACAATAAGTTAAACACAAGAGGATTTCTGTGAAAGCACATGGACAACATTTAAAGAACACAGATTATGCAATGGCATGTGAGTGACTTTTATAGTTGTTAGAGGCGACAGTGACAAACCAAATATTTACAATATCTAATAGCCAACATGGCAGCATAATATAATTTCATATCATTTACAAAGAAAACCACTGTAGTCGGTACAGTCAATTTAAACGTTTACATGAATGTGTTCATCAGAGAGGAAAATAGGAATTACTGGTATTTGAGAACTAAATCAATATCCAACCATTATCCATTTCATTATTCACCTACAATGAACACATAATTAACCATTTGACAAATACTGATGTGATCTTTTGCTCGTTTCCAAGCCATTTCGCACTTGCCAAAACATTTCTGTCACAGAAATGTCCCAACTCATGCTATGCTCTACCATGTGTCCCCTGGCTTCTTCTCGTTCACAACAATAGTGTGATGCATTTCTATTACTGGTTTTTGGTGTCACGGTAACAGTATCGCTTGAAAATCACACCCCAGAGAGTTTTAATCAAACATTGATAGAAACTAAGCTCAGCAGTTCAGTATAGCAACTAAATATAGAAAATCAAAAATAAACTGAATATATATTGTCTGTTCTCATTGCAAGCTAATTTTTCTGTCCTCCTTGTCTAGGAATACCCGTGGTAATAGAACAATTGCGAATCATTTTGTAGTGTTTTAAGTAACATAGCAGAAAAAAGTATTTATCAGACCTACGATGATTTACCCCAGTGTGGACAAGAATTCCCAACAATTTGTTAACATGTCACACCTTGCCTCTGCAACTTTCTAAGCAACCCAATACCAAAATGACAGAATAACAGAAAATGGTGATATGTGTGGAAGCGCAACACGGTTACTAAAGAGGCACTTGATTATTCTTGAGATATAATGTTTTTTTGTTGTATAAATGAAGACTGAAATCCTGTTATGATATATACTGCATTAAAATCTATTGCTTATAATAGGTAAATATTGAATTACAAAAAAGCCCCAGCTGAAAACACAGCAAACTGGTGAAACATTAGTGAGTGAATCCTAGAACCCAGTGTCTATAAGGCATATCTTTAAGGAGTTATTTAGTTCATCATCCTTGAATATTAAGTCATCCAACACATATTGCTTGTAGTAATATAAAAACTGGGCTTTTTAATTTGGGGATTCATGGGATTTGATATTTTCCTTAACTTATGTTATGATTTTTAATTGGAGCATTGAGGTGCTGGCAAATGCATGAACATCTCAATACGACCATGGGTAATTGATGCATCTGGATAATTGTTGTATACACAGTAATTTATTTTTGTTGTTTTATTATTTTTGTAGTTAGACTTGGAGTGTAAGCAGGTGGATTAGAACCATATTGCGAAATGCCCAATCAATTAAAAAAAATCAGATCAATCAATAATAGAACTTAGCCCAGCCATTCAATTGGACAACTATAACCCACTTTATCATTAATCATTCATCATGAATGTGAAGTGATGGGAAATCCCATAGAAAGTGTAAAAGTCCTGCTATATGTTTATACTCTAATCACTCACAGATCTAGCAGACTGCACTCATTAGCTGCAACTGTTATTTGTGCTAATTGAACCAGACCCAAGATAGATGACCCCTCCCGCTACCTGAACCTGGATGATCCATGTGCTCAACATTCCTGCTCTACAATTAATACAAAAACATCCCTAATACCTAATCAACTGGGACACCCTTCCACAAAAAAATGTTGGGTTGCCGGGGGGGGGGGGGGGGGGGGGGGGGGGGGGGGGGGGGGGGG
>JAOPJH010000124.1:12833729-12850200 GCA_027122575.1 Merluccius polylepis | reverse complement strand
ATTTTTTTCAAACTCGATGCGTATCGTCACGTTCTGTATCGCGATATTTCGCCAAACGATATTTCGTCCCATCCCTACATAGTACCATGCGAGGCAACCCAAATAGACACTGTTTAATTTCTTAAGTAATTATGTACACAACAAACATTAATATGTTTGTTTTGTAAAAAAAAAAATATATATACAGATCCCCATATGTAACCTATAGAGGGGTTGAGTATGCTATGACTGCAGTATAAGTCAATACATTCAAAGTTAAAACATGGAGGCGTGTCTTATATATTAGTAATTTAGCAGATGTTTTGTATCCAAAATGACTTACAAGTGAGGCTGAGGAAGCACACAGGAGTAGCTACAAAATTACTCAAAGTGCTGCACTTCTTTATTGTTCTTATTAGTGGTAGTAGTAGTATACAATAGTTACATTAAAAATATAACATTGCAATGAAGTGCATTCTAAATCCCACAGAGATTCAGCCTGTAACTGAGACTGTAAAATATATTAGTGGGATATTATTATTGGGACATTATGAGGACACATTTGAGTTATTTCCTCTTTCCTTTCAGGCTCCGCATGTGATTTATGAAGTGAAGATATTGCCCAAACACTGTTTGAACGAGTAGACACTATTTAGCGCGTGTGTGTGTGTGTGTGTGTGTGTGTGTGCGTGTGCATGTGTGTGTCTGGGGCGGGTTGTCTTTGTCCTTGAGTTTTACTAATGTAAGAAGTAAGAACATAAGTAACACAGCATGAGACAAAACTGAATAGCTGTGCACTGGCCGGCTTTTAGCGTAATTAATCACTTGACATGTATGTAAATATTTAGGGGGGGGGGGGTCATATATTTAACTTTTCCAAAGCCGAAAACGCAAGAGAAAAGTACCGTCGTCTGAAATGCATTAAACAGTGTTGAAAATTAATGAAAATTAATTCAACAAATTATATTGTGAATGCACCTCTCAAATGCGTATTATAGCATTAAACCATAGCAAGTCCCCATATGGTTTCCTTCCTGTGAAGGAATACGTTTTGACAGACCTTAAATCAATCCAGTTTGCCTGCAAACTTTTGGAAACTATGGACACAGAGCTGATTGGACTGAAATCAAACGAGATGAAAGATTTAATTTGGCAAACGCCAATGTGTTGTCTTCCCTAAGTGTCCCTGATACGTAGCAACCACGTCTCTTGTCAGAGCTGGAATGTGCTTCAGTAGAACACCAGGTGGCAACCAGATGATGTCAACAGTTTACATATAACACGTGTTCTTGTTCTGATTGGCTGAACAATTGGTTTGTGTAAATCTAACATGTATGGCATATTAAGTCAGAATTTTAATTAAGTATTTAGACATTCCTATGGAGAATTCTTTGTGTTAAGGTCACCAGGAGTCTAAACTTTCTTTCTGAGAGATTGATGTATCCGTGCCTCTGTCTCAGCCTGTTCATGCGTGTGTGCTCCTAACTCTAACCCTTGTTTGGTGTTAGTTTTTTTGCTTTAGGGGTTTAAATATTGAATGCTTTTAGTTTTTACTTAGTTAATCGATTACTTGACACAGATCTCGCAGAGATGGGCAACGTGTTGCTAACCTCTGGGAGGACTGCATGTCTTTGCGTACTCGTAGATCCACGGCCAGCAAAAGGGCGTGTAGAGGATTTATTATTATATTGAGTACACAATCAAGACAGATCAGTCCACTTCATCTAGGCCAGCTAGACATTAACATACAAGCACAAAGCAAGTACAAGGGCCCCATGTATTATAGAAGAAGAAGATTAACTTTATTAATTCCCAACTGGAAAACATGGAACTTGCCAATGAAAAAAATAGTTTTTTTAGCAATAACTTGCAGAAAGCCTGTGAATGTTCCTTTGCTTGAAGGACCACACTATGAGCTGAATGCATTACAGATAAGCAAGGTGATTAATAGGAAGTGATTCTAGAATAAGAACCAGTTTAAAGTGATGGACAACAGAAATACGCAATTTTCTTGTAATTATGATATTAAGGCATTGCACTAAGCATCCGAAAATGATGTTCCATCAAACCCATTGCAATCTCAAGTAATTTCAGTCTATGGATTTCCTTCTAGTCCAATGAAAAATAATGTGTGTGTGTGTGTGTGTGTGTGTATATATGTGTGTATATATGTATATATATATATATATATATATATGAAATTTAAGAATCCTTGTTCACAAATGGATAGACAAACAAACTGGGTTTACAAAAACTATTTATATTTTTTCAGATTCAAGATTATTTAGAACTTGAGGAAGATTTCCACAATTGGTCTCCTCTGTGTCATTTATAACGTGACTTCAGAAGGAGGATTTGCCAAACAAGATGATATTTTGCGATGTCCAATAAAAGCTGTAAAACTTTAAAGGCCCCAGATGTCTAGGGCAGGGAGGTGTGGTCGTGTCTGAGGCAGAAGACTGAGGCGTGCTCTTCTGTTGTACAAGAGTGCCTTCTATCTGTCTAGTATGTTCTTGTTTGGGCCAGTTTGCTTTGAATGATGGCGATGGTAGTCAATTCTTTTTTTTTTTTTAAGTACTGTTTATAATAAAAGCGTGTGTGTGTGTGTGTGTGTGTGGCTGAGTTTTAACAACAAATGATATGGTTTGTTATTGCCTGATTAGAGGCCTTCGAATTATAATTGAAAACTCTGTCATCAGACGTAAAGCACGTATATTTAAAACATGTTTATTGCAACACTGCTGCAGATTGATTTATGATGTGTAATGGCACCTTCTATTTGGATGAGGTAAATTAGATCGCCTTGTAATTGCCATACATTTCCAGTAGAAAGCTCTTGATTTTAACCTATGTCATTGCCTCCTCAGTAGGCTATTTGTATTATATTGGGTGAAGGATCCCAGAATTCAAAATTCCAATTGTATGCTTTTTATTGGGAAATTCATTGCACTCATTCTACTGCTACCCTAACTACACTGTCCTGCTCCCACATGGCATAGCAATAGTAGAGAACTATTCCTCATCTGATGTCCATGATAAAGTGCCTGCCTTTTTTTTCTTCATTTTTGTATCTAATATCGACTATTACCATCATCAAGTTCTAGTAATTATTTGTGGGAGCGGTCCCAACAAATTTGTACTCGTGGCCAGTTTGCTGATGAGTCACTGCCCTCTCTTTTTCAGCTGCAGTGCACAAGGTTATTAGAAACATAGCCTGTTGCTTCTAACTGATCATCATCATCGTAGCTGGAAAGTATGACTACACTACATTGTTGGATGGCTAATCCAGTCAGGAACCCGTCGGCTCACCAGAAAGCCACTAAACATATCAGTTGGAAGTTTAAAATGTAAATGGAGATTCAGCCATCTGAAATCTATATTGGTTGTTTCTTTTTTTTTAAATTGATTTTGTTTTTACCTTGTTTCTCATAATATCAATAAATAAATATTCTTCATGTATCTTCTTATGTGCATCAAACATCAATCAGAAGCTATTAGCTAAGCCAATTCATCCAATCAAAATCCCTATATATTCACATGAACTAGTTTGCCTTATCTTCCCAACAGTACTGAGACGATGCTATGAGTCATCAAATGGATGAAAATCAATTGTGACATAATGGGCCCTATCTTAAACCTGGTGCAGTGTCTGTGCAAGTTTCAGACCGACGCAGTTTTCGTTTTCCCGTCCTGCGCCCACATTGTTTAAATAGCAAATGCACTTGCGCTTGAAACCACTGCCAACTGTCCATACGCACTCCCTGGTGCGGTATAGGTCACTGCTGTGCTCCATTTCTTAGCAAGTGGGTCTTTCCAACATCCCCTGAGTTCTATTGCAGGCATATCACAATCAGCCTACATACATGCAGTTACATCAGGCCTAGTCTGACATGCCAATGAATTCATTAAATTCTCCGTGACACCTGTCAGCCAAGAGCGGGTTAAAGAGGAGTTCTGGGCGAACTTTGGGTTCTAGGTGCGATAGATTGCACAAATGCTCTGATATACATGAACCGTAAGGGAACCAATGTCCAGGTGATTTGCGATGCAACGTGTAAGGTTACACATGTATTCGCAAATTATCCTGGATCAAGCCAAGACTGACCAACTCTGTCATTCCTGCAGTCTTCCAGGTGGACCCCCCCCCCTGGATGGGTGGCTCTTGGGGGACAATGGCTACCCATTAAAGACATGGCTGATTACACCGTATACCATACCTACAACAGTGCGTGAAGTGTCTTTCAATCGAAAGCACGAGCTGTGATCGAGAGAATGTTTGGCGTGCTGAAAATGCGGGGGGGGGGTCTGGGGGGACTATACAATACAGCCCTCAGATGGTCAGAGCGTTCTTTGTGGCGTGTTGTGTGTTGCATAACTGCATGTGCCAATGAACCCAAATGCACCAGCAGCAGCACGGGTGAGAAGAAATCAGTTGTCAGAAGAGCTGTGTCATCTGTAGCCTGGTAAGCAAGCTGAATAGTGTGTATATATATATTTTTAAGTATAAATATTGCATTTATTTTGGAATTTTAAATCACATTGCATTTTGCAAATGTTTTGAAATGTGACCACGGGGGCGCATACCATATGAACCATCTTTGAGAGCAGGAATCCACTTAAGATACCTGAGGAAGGGAAAAAAAAACAACCTTTTCAATGGGCAACCAAATGAATGAACCAAAAATGTAAACTGATGGTCTTCCTTCTCGGGTTCGCAGGCGGGAGGACCACGGGCCTGGCCACGGCAGGGTCAAGGAGCAGCAAAGCGCAGTGTGCTCCCCCTGATGGATCAGGTGGACGGAGGAGGAGGTAGTGTTGCAGGAACAAGGTGCTTAATTACTTCAGCAAGCCTTCCCAGGCTGTCTGCGAAGCGTTCAAGGGGCCACAGCAGCATCTCCATGCGGCTCAGGCGGGTGTTCACCCACCGAACATACCCAATTCCCTCTCCAGCATATTAAATCCATCCTGCTGGAGGTTGTTCTGGTGTCGCTATCTGGGTCGGCTCGCCTCTCCTCTCGACCGCAATGGTGGTTGTTCCACTGTCTCTTCTCCGTTCACATCTACCCCCTGCTCCTGCCAACTGGGTCCGGCCTGAGGATCTTCAGCCAGCGGAGCGGAATGACATTTTCAGTTCATTTATAGAATTACTTTATTGCAGATGTTATAAACCATTTGTTAAAATAAATTATTTTTGCAAGAAGCCTGCGTGTTTTGTACACATTGATGTATTGTTATTATTGCATTACCTTGAACGCCAACCTCTAGCCGCCCAATTCCCTCAATACTTTCTGCAGTGAGAGTAGAGGCAGTGATGTCCTCCGCTGACGTCAAAACCTCAGTGGTAGTAGGCGGTGGTCCTTCTCCCGTTTCCGTCAGTTGTTTTTCAGTGAGTGGCGAGCTTTAGTTTTCCTCGTCTCCTGACATTATAACGCTTACGGGATTGTGCGGCCGTTCTGGTGATGCCAGAAGACGAGGACACGCTCACTGCTCCATCCTCACGCCTGCTTCACCTCTGGTATTTTGCGCACATGCAGATCTGTCTCCTTGGCTAAAAGGTGTTAGCGCACCTGGTGCAAGCGCACCTGGCTTTATAAGGGAATTGGAGATGACACTCTGATTGGTTTATTGCATGTTACACCCAAAACACACCCATGATTAATGAAGAGATAAAGTACAACCCTTTTGGACCGTGCACCTGGCACTGCGACCATTTTTCCGCCATTAAACTAGCGAAAGTTGATTGGGACACGCCCTATATGCACCTGCACCGCGCGCTTCAGACCATGTGTTTCAGATTGTTAAAATAGGGCCCAATGTGTTTATGGTTCTATATACAGGTGGAAGAGGAGCCATGAGGAAGCTGCTGTCTCTCGTGGTTTGGTCCATCCTCTGCTGCTCTCTGAGTACACAAGCAGACATCTTCACCTCCATAGGTAAGCTTGGCAACCCTTAAACCTAATTTATAGTCGCCGTGCGTGAACTGTGTGAACTGGTGCAAAAATGACATCCTCGCGGCTCTCGCACACGGTTCTTATGGCAATTTGCCATATGTCGCGCACCTCTGAAATTTTTAAGCTGCATTTTGTGCGTGGTGCATTTCATATACAACATAGGGCTGGCCCGAAATATTTGAATAACCCAATTATCCTTTGTTAGTTTTGTATTCAGACATTAGAACATTATCTGCAAAAAAAAAAGTATATTCTATCAATATATTTAAACACGAGTTCTGACTCCCTGGTTTGGGAAAAGATATCAAGCTATTTTCATCATAAAAAAAAAATAAAGGTAAAATAAGGTTGTTTTCTTCCACATGGAGAACGAAAAATAGCGAAAAATAGCTTGTAGCTTGCTTTGATAATAAAAAATAGGTAAAATACCAACTTTCGCGGAACCAGGATCTTCAATATTTATATATTGGAAGGTGAAGGTGTTTTCGAGCCCTGTTTTGCCATCCAATACAAGTGAATGGGGCGGAAAAAACACATATACCACGGTAATGGAGCGCTGGCCACCAGTCATAAACTCATAAACATGACGGTGAATATATGGATTATTATCACATATATGTTATAAAATCACAGTTGCTAAAAAACACAAAACCCTTGAAACTCCTAACTCCTTAAAACAACAGTCAAGTGTCCATATGAACAAAGGCACAGATGCCTAAACAGGCCATATCTATATTTGAATTGTTAGGCAGATTCCAAGCAAGGAACACCAACATGTTTACCTTAGGATCTCTCTGGGACAACAGCTGTTGCCAGCTGTGCTGAAAATTCTCTCTGAGCTTGTTGCACAAATATTTGTGTGCAGTCCTCTCCATGTGACTGACTTTTTGCACTGCACACACATGCCCTGGATCCCCCCCCTCTCCAGTTTCATCTTAAGCCATTGTCGGTTGTTGGGCTGGCGATAGCCGGTAGGAACATTTTGACATATTGCCCCACCCTAATATGGTCCCCTTAGGTTCCATCTTCCGCAAACATGTCTCCTTTCACTGCTATGCTGACGACATGCAAATATATCTTCTTTTGAATCTGGGGAATTCCCACTCCATCACATCCATCCTAAACTGCCTCCAGGATGTGAGATGCTGGATGGCAAAAAACTGTCTCAAGTTAAAATGATTATGATATGATTATGAAGATAGCCTGCCACTTAGGGCTATGTCATTTAGCCTTCATGCCCAGGCCAGGAATCTTGGTGTCATCTTTGACTCTGCACTGAAATTTGATAAACAGGTTAGCTCTGTGGTGAAAGACTGCTTTTTTTAGTTACGGAATATATTTTCTGTCAATGATATGTAGACGGTTACCACTGCATTCCTCTCCTCAAGTCTTACTGCAAGTCACTGTACCTGGGTGATAGACAGTCCTCTGTGTCTCACCTGCAGCTAGTGAGGAATGCTGCAGCAAAACGTCTGACTGGTATCAGGAGACGTGACAGCATTTCACTGGTACTAGCATCCCTTCACTAGCTACCGGTCAAATACAGGATTGATTTTAAGGTTCTTTTATTTGTTTTTAAAGCCATACATGGGCCTACATCTCAGAACTTCTCTGCCCCTACTCAAATTCTAGGCCACTTAAATCCTCAGAAGGATAGTTTTATTCGACAATCAAGTCTACTGGGTAAGGGAGATCGTGCCTTTGCGGCCATAGCTCCAAAGCTTTGACATAGTCTTCCACTTTCAATCAAATGTTCCCCCTCCATTGACACTTTTAAATCAAAACTCAAGATTTACATGTTTTCAACAGACTTTGGTTGGAAGGCCCTTTATTGCCTTGTATTTATTGCAATGTATTGTTGTCCTGCCTTTTTACTACCATTTTTCAAATTTCCATTATTCATCACAAATAATTGTACATTGTTATATTATAATGTAACCAATGATCTATTACAAACATACATGGTCACGGAAGTATGTACATTACAGGCCCCAAAGTTATACATTTAAAATAACTATCAATGATTTATCCATCACTCACCAGTACTGTGGGAGATTGGTTTCAGTCTGTGCCTTCCTCAAGTCTGTCTTCTTTAGCAAACTCAATTTGAAAGTGTTGACAAGATTCCTACCAAGTCCCATGGCATGCACTGTGCGATCCTTGTCACTGTCCAAACCTTGGAAATCAGCCAAATGGAGGTTGTGGCCAAAGAAATTGGGCCATGACCAGCCAAGATTGTGTATTGCAGCCACAACGTTGGCACCATTGTCTGTAGTTGTACAGGCCATTTTGCACTCTTCTCATAAAGCAGACTGAAGGGCTTCTGCAAGTACCTCAGCAGTACGGTTCTGGGGTATGTATCTGGTCTCTTTGACTACAGACTCCAGTAAGCAGTTATGTAATGTATGGTCAAGCTCATGTATGGGGTCATATTTGAACTTGACCACATATCTGAAGTGGCAGTCATGCACACAGTGATAAAAGACAGTGAGCAACAATTTACATAATGTACAACTCGACAAAAGAGATGTTCTTGTAAGGCTCATATGTAAATAGTGTGTAGCTGGATGGAACTTGGTTTAATCCCGTTTTAATTCCAATTTTTGTTGGTAGGCTAGGGCAAAGAATGAAATGGCTTTACTAGCTATTATTAGCTTTACTAGCATTTGGTCAGCACACCGCCACAAGTCCATTTTGGACGCGGAAATCACAAAACATCCTCTATCCCGACACGGATGTGACGTGTACTCACCCGGCCGACTCCCATTTGAAAATACGAAGCAATTTGTTTTTTGTGATACATTTTTTATTGATATTTAAACATGATTATATACAGGGGGTAGGGTTACTACTAGTTGATTGTTGAAAATATCAACAAATAAACTGATGAATATAATCACAAATGTCCATGCATTAATCAGCACAAAATTGACAAGCAACCACAAACAGAACAAAAATAGGAGACATAAAAGCATTTGTTTTGCAACCCCACCCACCCACCGTCTCATATCCTTCCCTTTGGTTCCCTCCCCCTTGACAGAATGAGGAGCTTTCCATCTACAAGCTATTAATCACTTTGCAGCTGGAAGGCCATCTAACCAGAGACGTCGCTGCTAAACACAGAGTTCCAAGTTGGAGCTATCATTAAGTAACAGGATTGCTGCCAGATTTGCCAGATTTGTGTTAAAGCTATTTGGTACGAGGTCCGCCTTCCATAGTCTGTCTATAGATAGGGGCTTGAATATTGTTGAGACCAGTCCGCTGGGGCTGGTCAGAGCTGTATGAAATGGATGTGTGGAGAGAGGTGTGTTCCAAGGCACACCATAAGTGTGCATCGCGGTGCGAAGTTGGAGATTGAAAAAGAAAGATGTGCCGGTTAGATTTAAATATTTCTGGATGTCTTGAAATGCTTGGAGGCCCTCAGGACTATAAATATCACAGAGAGTCTGCACCGCTTTGCTACTCCATTGAGGGAATTCAATTGGTTGGCTTCTCAATTGGAGGATATTGTTATGAAAAATGGGAGAGTAAAAATTCCAGTTCGACACAATTTTGCAGAGATTACTTCAGTAATAATTGAGCCAAATGTCTTTCTTGATTTTGTGTTGGAGTAAGAAAGTTGATTCTTGGGAGGACATTAATTTTAATAATGAAGATGTGGGAGTGAAACGATAACAGGAAAGTTTTCCATCTTTCTAAAACTGCTTCTACCTCTGTCATATGTGCCTTGTAGTTGTTATTTACAATGTTTACAATTGAGGGGTGGATTGACACTCCGAGGTATATGATTTTCTGAACCACAGGGATATTGGGTATGAAGGTCAGCTGTCTTGCTGATGCATTGAGTGGCAGTAAAGCAGACTAAAATTATTGAATATATTAGGTGGGGAAGAGACTGAGAGACATCCTGGATAGAAAACAATATATCATCGGCATACAGAGAAATAAAGTTTTGGTATTATGCATGGTAATAGGTTCATGTCCGACTGATTGTCAGACAAACTGGACCACCTGGTTCCAGTGAATGAACAAATAACGAAGGGGAAAGAGGGCGGCCCTGGCGGGAACTATGAGATACAGGGAATTCCTTAGAACAGGTATTCCCCATCAACCCCATAGCACTGGGGTTTGAATCATAGTAATGAAATGATTACCAAAACCCATGCGGCGTAGTGCTTCCCATAAAAAATGCCACTCAAGGCGATCAAAAGATTTCTCTGCATCGAGAGAAAGGACAGCTGTTATCTGAGGCATGCCGGTTTTTGATAAAAACCTGTTCATGATTTAGAAAATTCATACATTGTTCCAATAGAGAGGCTGGTGCTTTGGCATATAGCTTAATATAAGATTGAGAATGAACCCTTTGACATTGCATAGAGAATCATATCCAGCAAGAGTCGTCCTACCTGGGGCCAGAAGGCTCAATACAATTCTGAGGGTAAACCATGGTGACTTGCCTTTTCTCATTGGCAGAAGAGCTTTATGGAGTTTGGATAACGGAGCAATTTGTTAAAAACATTTGTTAAAACAAGATTAAAATTTGTAAAACAATATCAGGAATGCGTAATGCATAACAGCAGGAGCCCGTCCTCCTCTGCCCCCCAACATCACTTCACAAGGACTGCCCGTTCCCCCCTTCCCTGCCCTGCAGGTGTCGCTGTTGAAGCATTTTAATCCAAATTTCAATAATGGATTAATTTGCGTAGAAGGAATACACATGGGTTTGGGCAAGCGTCTTTATTGCACGGGCGATCCACGCCCTCCGCCTCCTGGGACAAATGCCCTGTTTGATGCGTTGGTCTGCAAATCAAAAGGAAGCTTAAAGTTAGGTGTATTTAAGAGCGTCTCCCCACAAAGAGCCTTTTTAACCCTCTCAAACGCCGTCTGCTCAGTCCACTGGACCAGATCTGAAGCACCCTTTCGGGTGAGGTCGGTCATGGGACTGGTCAGCTCAGAGAAGGCGGCAATATGCATCGAAGTTTGACTGTCAGGCCTGGTGATGTTTCAATGCAGTGGTTAATAAGTGATCTGTAGCCCAGTAGGGAGAAGACGTCAGCAAACCGCTGCTGCAACTTGGCCTCAGCTCTCTGATGAGGAGAAAGTTTATATCACAGGGGACCGGGTAGATTGTTTTTAATTTTATAACCTCTGGTCCCAGCATGACCGGGCGCACCTCATTCCACATTTTTAGATAAATCTGTGCCACATATACAAACATACACATATATATGTGTATATATATGTGTATATTATATATATATATATCTTTGGGATTCTGAAATAAGTCTCAAGGACCTCGCTGTGCATGTGAGGTGCAAAGCCATGGTGATCTGTTTTGTTTCCCCTCTGCTCTCCATTGTCATGTCTGACACCATGTATAATAAATAATTATCTCTCTCTACTCTATCTATCTCTCTCCACCTCTACCTGCAGGTCAGATGACAGACTTGATCTACACGGAGAAGGAGCTGGTGCAGTCTCTGAAGGATTACATCCAAGCAGAGGAGTCCAAGCTGGCTGCAGTGAAAAGGTCAGAGGTCACTGCATCACACCACGCCACACCAACGTGGCATCAGACAGCGTGCCACAGTCTTATATCCCAGTTTGGCCCCCTCCCCAGGAAACCAACAATTAACAGATAGGTCTAGAGGTGATTTGAGGTAATTAAGTTATGAACTCCCCCACACACCCACGAGAGCAGACGTAGTGGTGTCTTCCCGGCTGGCACTTCTCACACCCTGACCACCTCCTGGGGTGAGTAAAGGCTTTGTAAAACATCTGGCATGATAAGACGTCTGGCAGTAAAGTCATGCTATGTAGGATTCCTACACCACAGTCGAGTGATCAGCCCTGAAACCAAATTGCATTGGGTGCTATCGTTGAGATGGTCAATGATTTGTTCAGCAACCGGTTTTTGAAATACCTTTGAAGCTATAGGTAAGAACATACCTTTACTTTTCTCATTTCTCTTGTTATCCTGTTTCTTACCATTGCAAATGTATGCCTATCATGGGACAGCTTTGATTTTGTGGCTATTTTTAAAGCATCGTCCCGCTCCTCCATTTATTTTTGGACATGATTATTTATCCAGGGGAGTCTGTTTCTTTTTTTGTACATTTCATCTTAATTGAAAATGTATTGATTGTAGATTGTAAATTTTGACTAGTTATTTTTAAATCATTTTCAAAGAGTACATCTTTCCAGTTTATGTTTTTTATTACTGCTTTGAAGTCTTCTTGCTTGTTTTTCGGGATGCTTATCGCCAGCATGAGTAGTGAACCACCTGTGGGTTAAAGTTCTTGAAATGAGCACCATATTATGTAAGGATGCTCCAATCAGGGTTTTTGGGTTACGCTTACTGAGTGAGTAAGCCGTTTGCTCAAACTCAGTAGGCCTAAAGAAAGTTTAGACATAAGTAGTAAATATAATCTGAAGGTTTCTTTCCTGTGAAATGGACTGAATTGGTTGGCATTTCAACGATGCGCCTCCGGAGCGACTAGAACAGCTGAGCGGCGCCATGTGTGCGCAGCAGAGTTCAATCCTTCACCGGGAGCATGAGCTCGTTCATCCATGGTTATTATTCTATATCTAATTAAAACAGGTATTAAAATGACGTCATGAAAATACCAACTGGTCACGAATGGCAGCACACCTGACATGACTGCAGTTAATGACTGGGGTGAAGAGCGCTGTTGAGAATTGAATTAAATTACATTATTAAATTAATGATTAGATGTTTTTGTAAACATTGTTTAACGTTGATTAATTAGGCCGATTAAAAGCATGGTCGAATTCTCCACTGAGCAATTTGACATTGATTAGACATTTAAAACAAGTATAAATGGCCCATAGCCATCTAGGCTGAATAACATTTAAATGGGGTTGAAAAATGAAAGTCTATTAGACGTCTACGTCTTAGCGCCACGAAGGTGGCGTCCCGCTTGTAAAACACCACGGTGTGTGGATGTGTGGAGCTCTGTGTGGGCAGCGGTTGATGTCCGTGTCCAAGAGAGGGTTAAGCATCTATAGTATAACGCCATAACGGTGTGTGGCGCATTTCATATACAACGTTGCTCATTACAAAACTCATACACAACTACAGTACTAGCATTAAGTATCACAGTTAAGAGATGAGAAAGTACCATGTGCACGTCGGCCGTAGGTCCGCGGTGTGTTGCGATCGCGCGCGCGCCTCCATCCCCCCCCCCCGTCGGCCGTAGGTCCAAGGCGTGCGGCGGTGTCGGGGAACGGACAGCGCGTGACCGTCGCCCATGTCGCCGACACGCTTCTTCTACAAAACATCTAATTGACTGCTAAAAGTTAATATTGTATCGTGATATTGTGATATAATTTTGATATCGTATCGTATCGTACTAAAAATGTCATATCGTTACATCCCTATTCTAAATTAACATCTCCTTGAGGATCAGGATGTGGATAAAGCTGCAGCAACACTAAAGTAAGCCTCTTCCTCTCTTAGCTGGGCCAACAAACTGGACTCCCTGACACGGGTGTCCAGCTCAGACCCCGAGGGCTTCCTGGCCCACCCGGTCAACGCCTACAAGCTGATGAAGAGACTCAACACCGAGTGGTCCGAACTAGAGAGCCTGGTGCTGCAAGATCCCTCTGACGGTACACTGTGTGTGTGTGTGTGTGTATGTGTGTGTGTGCGTGTATTTGGAAGATTCAAGCTGCCATTATTAAATTAAAAATGTTTGCTTGTGCTTTACTAATTTAGAAAATTAAAATTAAAAATGTATATGGTAAATGGTAAATGGACTGCATTTATATAGCGCTTTCTCAGAGGTATGACCAATCAAAGCGCTTTACAATTATTGCCTCACATTCACCAGACATTCATACTCCGACGGCGGGTCAGCCATGCAAGGCGACAACCAGCTCGCCGGGAGCAGTTAGGGTTAGGTGTCTTGCTCAGGGACACCTCGGCACTTAGCTAGGAGTAGCCAGGAAGCAAACTAGCAACCTTCCGATTACTAGGCAACCCGCTCTACCTCCTGCGCCACTGCCGCCTGAGAAAAGCAAACGGGGTTGGTAGCCTGAATGTAGCGTACACAGATATAAGTAGTGTCATCTGATTGGCTTTACTTCAGTTGTTCCACCGTTCGCCATTTCCACTACTAGGGATAGCTAATCAATCAGGATAGCTACCAATAGCTATCGGGGTAAACAAAAGCGCTATTCCTCCTGGTTTGGTTGCACGCGCAATGGTTGACGCGTTTTCTTTGTGCCGTAAATGGAGCCTTAATTTTTCCTGGGAGATCGTACCCGGTGGCAGACAGAATTGCATAGCGAAAGCGAGGCTTATAGGGAAGTTAAGGGAACCAATCTAAACGCAGATGGTGTCATTATTCTGTAGCCATTACATTTCAACATTTACTTCATATTGATACGTTAAAGCAAAAAACTTACAGGACCTTTAAACACTTTTTTTTCCCTCTGAGAAAAGCATTTATGCAGACCTATAAAAACGGTGGAAGCATGCCATGCACTATTGATAGAAACATCAAGATAAGAATTAGACCATGCTTTTATTAGTCCTAATTAACCAACGTTAAACAACATGTAGTTTCCCAAAACATCTAATAATTAATGTAATAATTTAATTGAATCTGGTCCACAATTCTCAACAGCGCTCTTCACCCAGTCAGTAACTGTGGTCATGTCAGGTGCACTGCCGTTCACCAATCGGCGTCAATCAATTCAGTCCGTTTCTCAGGAAACTGACTTTCTCAGGAAACAATGATCCGCCGGATTATATTTACTATTTAAGTCTTAACTTTCTTTAGGTCTACTGAGTTTGAGCAAACGGCTGCCCATGTGAACGGCTTGCTCACTCAGTAAGCGGATCGATAAGCTGGATGAGAAGAGAAAAAAAGACCTGCAATCATTGTTATCACAGACAGATTTATTTCGGATGATTATTTAGATTCAGACCATTGCCCAGGTGAATACTCTATTCTGATTGGCTGGAGAGGTGTGCATTATTTTTCGATAACATGCACGGCCATGACGCAAGCAGCCTTATCACCGGTCTAAAAATGAATTAATGTTAGTAACCGGTTAGTGTCTGGACTCGGGGGGACTACGTTTAGCAAGCTTCCCCGTTGCCATAACATCCGCATTCCATATGACATTAGGCATTAGTCAGACCCAGGCATTAGTCAGACCCATATAGTTCTCTGGTCATTTGCCGTTTGTTTACAGGCACACACAAAGTCATGCGAGCTAAAAGTTTTGAGACAGAATTACCTCAAAATATAAATCAACACCCTTATATTTTTATTGATTCGCAAGTGGCCATGGTATAAGCGGGATAGTCTAGTCACTACTTATTTGTTTATTGAAAGACATGATTAAGCTTTTAAAATGGCTGTTATAATACACCCAATCGACATTGTTTGGCCTTATAGATGTTTCACTGTGGACATCGTTCATCATCAATGTCTTCAACATCGCCCAACCCTAGATTGTGTTTCAGAATATCCTGAACTACCGTATTTAACTCGAGATTGCGTCATGTTCGCTCTTCCCGGCAATCAGCTAATCAACAGTGCCGATGCAGCCCAGCCTAGGGTCTAATGCCTCGTCTCAAATGCCCAACCTAGCTTTATCATGGACATAGGGCTTTAGATGTATCCTCTGTTCCAGGTTAATGTTGAAGAGGACCAAGCCAGACAACATCTCTTCCTCGGCTGGGCTGTCAGACAAGGTGACAGTTGCAGATGATAGGGACGACTGTGAGTTTCTGATGCAAACCTCTACGGTGAGGCACACTAAATTAAATATCTGACATATGTGCATGTCTATACTCACTTATCTGTCCCTCTTTGTACCCCTTAGTTTGTATGCTTTTAAATGTTTTAATGTGACTTTTTGTCATGTATTTTTTCCTATCATATTTAATGTCTTTGAGTACTGAGAAAAGTGTTCTATAAATGGACTTGGTGTGGGCCGATACGGTCATCAATACTGTTATTGGTGCATCCCTACACATCCCCATTGTGACTATTATATTAATACAAGTGTGTAATCAAAGCATGCACATGTGGAGCGCACTCCAGGTTCCCCAGTGTATTATGTTCTTGGTTGATAAAGTAATAGGAATTGTGAAACGTGTGTATGTAAACCTAAAAATGTGCAAAATGTGTCTCAAACTACACTGTGTCCACTGCATCTGTATATAATAATTTCTTCAAGTTGTTGGATTCATCGCAAGTCTTATTAAAAGTCTTAAAGGACAATTCCGGCGCAAAATGAGAGCATATGATCATAACACATGTCCACTGAGTTGGACCGTTCTCTGGGATCAGTGTTCATTCTAGTTGAATGGAACCAAAGTTCTCAAAAACCGCTAATTAGATTAAAAGGCTAGCTGTGGGGGCAGACGTTCATGTCTGACTGGTCGTGTTTTCCAAAGATGGCGCCCACTTGTTTTTGTGAAGCTACTGGCTTTCTAAACTTTATTTTTAATAAACTGTCTGTACACTTACAAAGTTCTCAATGCTTCGTTTTACATGTAG
>JAOPJH010000124.1:12816261-12830422 GCA_027122575.1 Merluccius polylepis | reverse complement strand
GGAGGCACTCCGGATACGCAAATATACATATAAAAGCAACGAAAAAGTGAGTTTTGCATAATATGTCCCCTTTAATATTTTCATCTGTACTTGCAGACTCCAGCCACCAGAGGGCGGGGGCTAACCTGCGCTACTTTGAACGGCTCCTTGCCAAGCAACTGGAGGAGTTGAGCTCGGAAGGGTCCCAGCTGCCTGCATCCGAGGAGCCCATACAGCTGGGGACCTATGCCAGGCCCAAAGACCACCTGCCGGAGAGGGAGGTCTACGAGGCCCTCTGCAGAGGAGAAGGGGTCAAAATGGTGAGAAAAGAACACATGTTGATCATGAAGCATGGGAAATGGTAGGAAAAATATGGTAGGAAAAATAGAAAGATGGATCATAGAGGGGGGCTTTTAAAAAACATATTTTCTAAATCTTGCTCTCTGCTGCTCTTTTCTGCTCTCTCTTTACCTCGCTCAAATATTACCTACTTTAATCAAGATCTAGATCTATATTTATTCTAATCTAGATTAATATCTCATCTTCCATCTCATCATGCTGTCCCATCTTCTGTAGTTTTACCATGAATCTATCATCACACATCTACTGTTTTGCAGACGGACGAGAGGCGAAGCCGCCTGTTCTGCCGTTATCATGATGGCAACAGGAACCCCCGGCTGATATTGAAGCCCATATTGGAGGAGGACGAGTGGGACAGCCCACGCATCGTACGCTACCTCAACGCCCTGTCTCACGATGAGATCGAGAGGATCAAGCAGCTCGCCATGCCCAATGTGAGAAGCATCCCACCACCACAGATTCCACAGTCCTGGGACTCTTAAAGACACCATGAGATAAATATAAATGCTGTACATTAGTCATTAAGAAGGTGCTCCTTTCCAAAATGGCTTACATTGAATTCAGATACGTCACGTAACCCCTCAATAGGTATTGGAGTTAGGCACCTTCTCAAGAAGATGCTACAGGTTAGGCTATGGACATTGGGGATCGAACCCCAGGACCTAACAAACAGCTAGCTACTGGGTTACTTCACATTAGCCAGTCAATACTAGCTGTATTGACTGGCTAGCTGATGGACTAGCCAGTCCATCAAAGACAGATTTTTAAGTATTTTGATGGATAAAACTTTTAAGATCTGTATTGAATTCATGCCAAAAATAATTCAAACACCTCTTGTCAAGTGGCTCAGACAAAATATGGCAAAATATGAAAACATAAGCATTTACAATCACAAGAGTTCACATACATAACACAGACCTATTAATATTGACTTTACTGAAATTAAACCACAGTCATATGCAAAGACAAAATAACGTGTTAAAGTGCTTCCATGTTCGGTTAAGGCTATATTCCTGTTAGGATAGAATGTACACTTAGCTAGCTTAATACAGAGTTACCTACCAAACTATTTAACATTTGCATTTTAACAAACGTGGTGAATGAATGGCGCTGTGTGTTGTTGTTGATGAAGCGTGTAGGGAATTAATCCTAGACAGTTTATAATCAGGAGGATACGCTCCTAATCCAGGAACAAAAAAGGCATTCTATATTGTTGTTTTTTGTTTGTTTGAATCTCAGTTTTGTTAAATTTAACGGTTCCTTCCTCTGGTTTTGTCCACCCTGCGTCCAGCTTGCTAGAGCCACCGTCAGAGACCCCAAAACAGGTGTTCTTACAACAGCCAACTACAGAGTATCGAAAAGGTGACTTATTCAAAGCAATCGTCGATTAAAGTGTCGGTCAATATTTGTTCACGATAATATTGAGTAGTTTTATGGTATTAGATTTGTTATTTTGTCCAAACTGTAATTTCAAACTGTGTCCAAACTGTAATTTGTGTTGCTGTTATTGATTTAGCTTTTAAATATCCAGTGTGTGCGTGTGTCTGTGTGTTCTCCAGCGCGTGGCTGGAAGCGGAGGACGATCCCGTGGTGGCGAGAGTCAACCAGAGAATAGAAGACATCACAGGCCTCACTGTCGAGACTGCAGAGTTACTCCAGGTGAGGTCGTCGGCAGCCTCTCAGCCTGAGTGCACTCAGCAACTAGATTATTAGCTCAACACACTTCCATTAGGAAATACATTAAATGGGCAAAACTAAAGGGCTTCAAGGGAAGACACGTCGTGCACTTTCTTCACCATTGCTGGCTTTAACGTCACAATACAATACTGTATATCATCTATTCAGTTATTTAACTATTCATACATTTTCATTGGGATATACCACAATATACCAATGTGTCCCGGTATTTGAAACAATGATAATATGCTAAATATGTTTTGACATCAATAAATACAATGTTATAGTGGGATGAGAATAGAATAATGATCCTATACAATCAGTGTCCACTAGGTGTTGCTCTAAGTTGCTCATAACTGACTATATCTTATTCAATATTTAGTAAATAACACTATAAGCAGACTCTTACAGTTACTTGCAGTCAATTTTAGATACATGTCATTATGGAGCAGGCTTCTAGGCTGCTGGCTAAAGGATGCATACAGGTATGTAGACTGGAGACATTAGGATTTAAACTCACAACTTTTGGGAGACCACCACTCTCGTCACTAGACCAGCCTATCTCACAATCACTGCAGCCCTGTTTACACGAGAGAGAAATCTAGATTCTACAACCGTTTTAAAATTAAAATTAAAATACATTTAAAAGAGTACTTGCTCACGCACATACATGTTCCAGTATGTGCAACTGTCCTGTTTAGACAGAGAAAAGATCTCACAGCGGTTTTAAACTTGTGCTTTAAAGAGAGATACAACATGCTTGTGTAAACAAGAACAAAGCCAATGTCATTAATTTGTCAAATCAGTCAAACTCTTGCAGCCTGTGCATCATTGTCACATTCAGCTGCTTTCAACATTCATTTCAACGTGACATCTTTCATTTTATCGTCTGTCTGCGTGGCACCACTCCAGGTGGCGAACTACGGAGTGGGAGGGCAGTACGAACCCCACTTTGACTTCTCCAGGGTGAGTTTTAGTGTTGCACTCGCATGTGACTTGTGTGTTGCTCCTCCTGTCTGTCATGTGCACTGCATCCAGTCGATGTGCGTCCGTCATTGCCATTGTGATTAGTGTAATTCCTTTGAATAATATACTCCAGCGCTTCTCTTATTACTATAAAGCGAGGAATCTCTGTCTGTAGGTATGTATGTGTGTGCATGTTTCAGGCCTGGTGGTTTACACCAACAAACGCGGTTGGCGCGGTGCAGCAGGCGGTCTACAATATGTATTTGCGTTCAAATGATTGTGTTCTTGGTATATTCAAGACTTAAAACAAAGTGATCACAAGGAGAGGATGACTTAATAAGTTGCATTTACAAAACATTAGCACATCATGAACACAGTGTGCATGATTCATTGCTGCACTTTGTCTGCCTTGGCTTGGAAAAACAAATCACCATGGCATCATAATACGGACATTTTGCCACCGGAGGCCCATTTATTAAAATCTTCATGCAGGCCCCCTAAATGCTCTCCCTGCAGCCTGTTCCTGAAATCTGTTTTCACCTACCAAATGTGAAGATTTGTCTTCATTTAGTAAATTCTTAAATGTAATGATGGATTTATATTGCCATCAAAAGCAATCATGAGTTGTGTGAGTTGTCGCCCGGTACCCTGTTCATGGTGAAGACAGTTCACACTGCCCACAGCAACGGTGAGCACAATGGCAGCAAGCTTGCTCAGGCAAGTTCCAGCTTTACACGCCATTACGGTAACACAAGGATGTGCAGTGTAGAATTTGGTGCAATTTGGACACGTGACAAGGTCAATATTAATCAACTCGTCTTCACCTACGTCCGTGAGCATGTCTTCACCTACGTCCGCCGCGGGCCTTTACAGGCACGTTACAACCAAATTCAATGGCATGTTTTGAACAAGCACTGCACTGTAGTTTTTTAAAATGCAGTGGGGAAACAATGGGGAAATATAATTAGGGACCGGTTCAAGCCAGACGCCTGGCGATGTGCTGTCTGAAAGAAATTGCTTTCGGCTTGAATGGCTTTCCATGTACACTAGGGTGCCTGTGTGCCTGGCTTTGCTAAAGTCGGGGCCATTTCTAGCTATAAGCTGTGTAAGCGCCAGCTTAGGCCCCCCATCCATATATCAATCTCAAAATGTCTTTAAATTGAGCTTTTGTGCAACAATTCTGATTCTGATTTGTTTGGCTTAATAAATAATACATTAATATATAAAGTTAAACGTTTATAAACGTCTGTTGCAGCGTCCTTTTGACATCAACCTCATGGTCGATGGAAATAGACTTGCCACTTACCTCAACTATGTAAGTACACTGGTGTGTGGTGTGTGTGTGTTTTATCTTCATAGAAAGATGAGCCTGATGCTTTCAAAAGATTAGGCACTGGAAATCGTGTGGCAACTTTTTTGAACTATGTAAGTATGTGCAATCAGCATTAAAAAAAAAGAAGTAAACACTAAATCGGAACCACATAGATAACACTTGTCTTATTATAACTGGAGACAGTGTTGTTCCTGTGGTTTGATTTGAAGTCTTTGCTTTTTAAAAGGCCTTAAAGGCAAAAACCGGTAGTTCTAGTAGACACCATTTTTGCATTAAGCTTGATGTTAAGCTTAAGTGTTCAAATACTATGTTGGACTGGGTCTAATTTGACTTGGGATTATGAAGTTGTGTTAACTCATTAGCATGTAACCAAGAAACCATTTAGTGTTCGCTAGTGTTAAGCTGGTAAAACCAGCTCGTTTGAGCCCCCATCTCAAGCCTGTGTGCATATCATTTCATTTCCAGTACACAGGCCTATGGTCTTATGTTTTTTTTAAATATTATTATTGTATATTTTGACCTATTGGTAGTATGACAATATTTGGCTGTATAGGGTTTTCTATGTAACCAACAGAAAAATCAGCGACACCCCATAACCCTAAGCATTGCCCCTAAAGGCCGTGGAAAGGCCAAAGGGAAAACAACGTGATGAGGAACACAGAAGACCCCCCGTTACTCTTCAATTCAATCTCGAGTTCTAGTCTTTAATTTTATTTCTCTGACACAGATGAGCGACGTCGAGGCGGGGGGAGCGACAGTCTTTCCTGACTTTGGAGCGGCGATCTGGCCAAGGAAGGTAATGCAGAGTAGATGTTCTGTTTGTACTTTCCTCCTAGTTTATTTCTGCATGTGGGTATGCTTGATGGATTGATCCATCTGTGTGTGTGTTGGTTAGCAAAATGTTGTTATATCCTCTTTTGTGCTATTGTGTGCTGCTATAACTTCTACTGTGAGCACTTTATTGTATAGACCTCCTCATATAAATACATGTACATATTCATACTATCTGCTTACGGAATGAAAGTCAAACTCAGGACATCTGGTGACCCCCCCCCCCCCCATCAATGTAAATTTGTGAATGCGTCCTGTTATGTGGACAATGGGACAATATATAACGGCAGTCAATATAAATACCAATCAGTTTTGTTTTCAACTATTACATTTACAAACAAGCCAAAAATGTCCAATTATTTATGTTGTATTTAATATTATTATTATTATTATTATTATTGTTATTATTATTATTAAATATATATTTTCTTTTTCTTTTTCTTTTTTTTTTCAATTCATGTTAAGATCTTTACCGCTACACCCTGTGCTCTCCTTTCTAGTCGAACCATTAAGATGCAACTTCTAGAATTGGCGCTCACTTCAGGCTCTCTGTCTCTCTCCAGGGGACAGCGGTCTTCTGGTATAACCTGTTCAGCAGTGGGGAGGGCGACTACAGGACCAGACACGCTGCCTGCCCAGTACTAGTAGGAAACAAATGGGGTGAGTCAGCATTCTGATGTAAATAAGTACACCTTGTGATAAGATGTTGATATAGCTTCATGTCAACATATTATGAATCATAAAGCTCTCGCTCTCTCTCTCTCTCTCTCTCTCTCTGTCTGTCTGTCTGTCCCAGTACAAACTGAGTGTCTCTCTGTTGACAGTGTCAAACAAGTGGTTTCACGAGAGGGGACAAGAGTTCAGAAGACCCTGCGGCCTGACAGAAGTCAACTGAATTGGCCGTAACAGCTTTTTTTCCATGCAACCTGTGTAATCAACACGAGGGTGTTGTAAAGTGTAAGGAATCATGTTTTAAGTTACTGTTGAGCTGAGGTAAACAAAAACAAAAAAGACAAGTGTGACAGATTATAAGAAATAAAGAATTGTCATGTCCTTTCTCTCAGATAGTTGAGCTAATACTGAAATGACCACAATGCGTAATGATAAGCGTAAATGATGTGCCCTACAATGATGTGCAGTTGGGAGCAGCCACCATGGATGATGTAATAATGACACACAATTCAGCAAACACAAAATGCGCTTTTTTTTCACAAAACACTTAACTGTGTTAGCTCGCTTAAGCTGAATCAAACGTACTGCTTTAGGAGGGAATTGGGAAATAGAAATATCACAGAAAGGTACCATGGCATATGTCCACTTTTGTATTTATGAAGTTTGAATAAATTATTACACTGTTATATTTTTGATCTCATTAAACAGTGTCTTTTAGTAATTATTATGCTTTGTTTTTTTTCTTAAGTGATTTAGGTGCGTGTGTGTGTGTGTGTGTGTGTGTGTGTGTGTGTGTGTGTGTGTGTGTGTGTGTGTGAAATCAATGCAGTTGGAATGCTATTTCATTTTTTTTCCTTTTCATTTAAAAAAATCTTCTGATGACCTCTGCACGACCCATTTGAATCACTTCCTGTTGGGCTAGAGCCACCAGATTGATAATCATACATGTCCTTTTGGCCCTCTTTCAAATAAAAGAGACGCAGGTCCCTAGCTCACTCCCAAATGTACTTGGGTACCAATTACACCACTTACTAGGATCTAGCCCAACAGTAAGAGAGTTTAATGCCCTGATTCATATAAAAGACACCCCATGTCTCCATCTTATTCCCATGTCATTCTAGGCCCCTTCTGATCTTCTCATCACCTCTGAACGATCCATTATAATCACTTCCGGTTTGGCTAGAGCCACCAGATTGATCATTTTATATGTGACATATAAGATGATCAAACTGGAAGTGACCGAATAATCTGCCTACACTGCCACCAAGTGGGGAAAACAATCTAGCACACACAATGGACTGGTATCACGCTTTTTCGTCACGAAAATTGAATCTTGTCCTGGAGCCGGATTCGATAGATAGATTAACATACAAGTAGAAGTAGACTTCAGCTTGGGCGCAAAATACATCATTAATTATTTCCCTATTCATTTATTTCTATATTAATTTATTTCTGTATTAATTTATTTCTGTATATATTTATGTCCCTATATATTTATTGCCCTATTTATTTCTTCCTGTATTTCTTTGTCCGTATGATAATGACGGGCCGTGCCTTGATGATGTTACCTAACTCCCATTGGTTAATCAATATGAGAGCTCATAGATCGACTGTACTTGCCTCGTTCCGGCAATGCACTTGTGTGAATGTTTGTCGAATGAGGCGTTGTCATGTTTGTTGCTACTTAGCCCAGAGGACAGATGTGACTATGTGGCCCTAGTGGGGGCCCTGAGGAGGCATTGTCATAGTTGGGCGGACCTGGGTGGGGGACTTTTATCATGTTCCTGTCACTGTTGAGGGGCTGGTCTGTTCAGCTTTAGTGGATACAGGGTCAGTGACCCTGGTGAGGCCAGACATTTTGCCAAGCTGGACAGAACTTCAGCCTACAACTGTGCAGCTCTGCACGGTCACGGGGGAGAGGGCGCCCATGAAAGGGAAGGGGTTGTTGTCCATCTGCGTGGGGGGGAAAGACTCAAGTCCTCAACCCAGTGTAGGTAGCGGCTGCGCAGGACCCCTGTATCCTGGGGCTGGACTTCCTGCGGTGCACAGGCTGCCAGCTGGACCTGGAGGGGAGTTGATATTGGCTTCCAAGGAGGGCCCACAGTCTATATGGCTACGCCAAACACCCTCTACGTCCGGCCCCCACCGACGACAGCTCAGATGGAGCAGTCACACGTCCCCGGCCCCCTTAACCCCCTTGCAAAGACCTTCCAACCAGGGTTTTCCCCGTTGGAACTGTTGTTCGGTATGCAGCCGAGGGGCATATTGGACCAAATTAAAGAAAACAAGGAAGAGGGTCCAAGCGCCAATACAAAAGAGATTCAATATTTCCAGGCTTCGGAGTTGAGTAATGCCCAAAACAACAAACAAAACTCAGCTGATCCCACCCCTAAACTTCCCTGGAAAAGAACACGACTGAAACCGAACACAAGGCTCTAACCTCTCTAACCTAACTCCTGACCATCACAAAACATAGGAAAAAATGGTGCAAAAAGAAAAAGGGCTACTCACGCCGACCACCTGCTACCTCAGGTCTGAATAGGCTAGGAGTTATTTAACACTTTCGTCAATATCTCTTGATTCAACATGAATAGTAAGTACTTGACACAGTTTCCACTATCTCTCAGTTCAACGCTAGCACTAAACACAAAAGACCTCAGCTAGCGCACACCACCGCTAAGGTCCAGCAGATCGGCCTCCATTGTTGGAAATGGGAGAGGAAGCGAGGGACGGAGGTTGACATCAGCTGGTTTCAATCACCCGCGTTAGCCAATCAATCCACAGCAATCCCGTCACCTGAGCCAATTAGAGCGATCACCGGCAACTTATCACACACAGACCCGCACCACGTGTGCACACACTGAGGAGGGGGGAAGAGAGCTGTTACTGTAATACAGAAACAAAACAAAGTAATGACCACGGGTCATAACATTATATGAAAGAGCGAATCATAACGAATCATGCAGTTTAAAACTCTACTCTGCATATTTTTATGAAAATCTAGTTCCTACATAATTTTCCTACACATTGGATTCACTGGGGGTCTCCAACCTGCACTGCTGCTCTTTAATGTTTGAGATGTCAATTCTTTATTATCTGGGGAAATCCAGAGAAGGGATAGGCGTGGTGTAACGGTACGTCCAGCTAATAATAAACTAGGGAAAGGTCACAAATCTTATCATTAGGCCCGAACAGATGATGCAAAACACACTTTAAAAGTCAGAGACATCTGTTGTCTCACTCTCTTCTAGTGATGGGGGGACAGACTTTTTTTCACAGTATCGGTTCCTTCGAATTGATCCATGTAAATGTTTTGAACTCTTTTGAGTTTTGATACTTTTTTGCAAAATGGTGTCAGTGTCTGTCACTTTTATTGAACGTGCATTAACATGCACGTGCGACAGCTAGTGCTGCAGTGCCCACCCCACAAAACGTCTCTTCAATGTATTACCCAGTCATCATGTATAAGTTTACATTAATAAAGATAAAATATGCATTTTAATTCATTGATTCAGCAACTGAATCAAGCAGTTTTGTTTAGAAGTTGCTCAATCAAGGTGTATTAGGGGCAGTAGAGTTAGGGTTTAATACAGTCAGTAGTTTGGGTTAATTACGTTCAATTCTCCTGTCCAGGTTTCCCATATTACGTTTTGTGTGTTTAGTTTAGTTTAGGTTTTTGTTGTAATATCCTTTTTGAGGAATAACCTGGTTAAAGTAATCATTGAAATGTATTTCAGCATTTCTTCTAAGCAATCTTAATCCTGAACTGACAAAGGTCAACATTGACATTTTGGTCAATAATAGCCACAGCAGGTTTTGTTTAATTAACTTTAACTTCGAGTGTGTTGTTGATTACAGAGTAGCTGAAACAGTAATGGACACTGCCAGCTGGTCCAGTCAAGGGGACAGACATCCTTCTCTCTCTCTAGGCCGAGCATGGAGACTGGTATCGTTCAACGAAGGCGTCGGATCAAAGATTTTTTAGTTTAGTCCATATAAACGGTTATATATATATATAATAACAGTATATAACAGCTGTGTTGGGACACTTCACGTTGCACTAGTAGCACCACTACACACCAGTGAGCTCATTTGTCCGCACGGGAGGGCGGAGTCTCGCGGCAGCATCACCACCATCATCATCTCTGCTGCTGCTGCTGATGCTGCGCTGCTACCGGATGCGATGGACGCGGCGTCGCGCACGTTAGCGCTGCACACAGGAGGATGAGGATGATGAGGATGATGATGTACGCCGATAACCAGGTAAGACGGCATTATTATTTATTATTGTGATGCGTTTTCACGTATTTTTCTTCAGCGGATGTGGTTTTCCGTATGAGAGTGGCCGCAGGGCTACGCTGGGGTGGAAGTGGACCCGGTGGGCCTCCTCCCGAGCCGGATCCATCCTCCATGGTAGGCCGTGGTCTGGAGCCCATTGTAGCTGCTGGTGATGGGGAATAACAGCATTACACACCGTGTTGGGCGTCGCTTATTATAGCCCAATGTCCAGAACCCCACGAAGGATCACTGTTATTTTTATTACTACACGTTAACAGCATGAGCTGTGTGTGTGTGTGTGTGTGTGTGTGTGTGTGTGTGTGTGTGTGTGTGTGTGTGTGTGTGTGTGTCATGGTTATGGTGCCTGTCTGTCGGCGGTGAGTGGTTTCAGACAGACGGGCAACCGCAAAAGCCCTTTGGAAAAATGACGTGAAGAAGGACAAAAAAAAAGCTTGAGTCCGGTCTGGGATTTCATTGCAGCCATTTTAGTCGATTGATGATAACACACATAATATATATAATGCTAAACATACTCTGCGTTTTCCATTGTATTTACCTCGAGCTGCCACGGTGCCAGTGTTGTGTACGGGCCTGTGTGTGAGTTATGGCTTTCATACAGAGAGATGCGCTAGACACACACACACAGTGGATGTGAGGAGTGTATGTGAGGGATGCCACTACTGATATCTCATATCCTAGTAGACATGGTGTCACTACAGGAAGACGTCCACAGGCCCACGGTCAGATTTCCTCAGTAGGCCTCCTATGCTCTCATGATATGGTAGCCATCCAGTATGTTTTATGTACAGTCAGCCCTGCTGTAGACGTCAACACGTCAATAATATCAAGGGAACTAGTCCACTACATAGACATCACAAGTCTGACAAATTAACTGAGAAATGAATAAGTAAGCCTGCAAACACCAGCAATGGGAATAGGTTACATGGAGCTGTATAACCTGGTGAACAGTCTTTCTTTTTCTTTCTTTCTTTCTTTCTTTCTTTCTTTCTTTCTTTCTTTCTTTCTTTCTTTCTTTCGACAAATCAACAAAGCTCAACATTGTCTATGTAGTCATACCAACAAGCCCACCAATGTCTAATGTATGATGTATGAGCAGTTTATATTGTACAAAGCTATTGCGTAACAATCCTATGTTTTTGACATTTATGTCAAAATGATGTCTACATCATTTTGACATGAAGCTATATAGCCAATGTCATGTTGTATTTGAAATGGCTCACCGGTGGTTTACTAAAGACCAAACTGTATGAGACGCTTTGAGCAAAATATAAAGCCTCTAAAATCTCCACACAGGCTGGAAGTCTCCCTTCTTCACACACGCTTTAGAGAAACGCTTACCCTGCCATTTTGTATTATTATTATTATTAATTTAATATGCCACAATAATAAATCAGAGCGTTGATACACTAACCTGTGGTATGATCATGTGGATTCTCACTGGGATCGTTGGATTGATGTGACGTCCACTCCCAGATGGCTGCGGTCGGCTGTGTTACCATTATTATGGCTGTTCATGGCTGAATGCAGCTCTGCTCCACAGACTGACCTCAGGGTGATGAAGTACAGATGTACTTTCTGTACTTTTTGTTTATTTTGCATTTCCAAACGGATGGAATTAACAAAGTTTGAGACAGCCAGGCAGTGATATCCTCTTCCCCTGTCATTAGGCTTCAGGGTGGATTTACGACCTTAAACATTCCCCTTGCGTTTTAACACTAAGTAGCGTGCTTTGCAAATAAACGTGGAAGTTGATGGAGTTTAATTGATATAGTTGTTGATGTGTATGTTATTATCTTCATCCTATGGCCCACCAGCTTACGTCAGACACACACAACCAACAAGATGGATTTAACATCCGTTGAAGAGTTTAGATGGGGGTCAGAGTGACAGATTCATTTGCCCATGTGTTGCATAACCTTCCCCCCCGGTTTTTATTTGAAAAGAGTCCAGAAAGCAAATTATTTTATTCTTTGGGTAGAAAAAATGTAAAGAAATAAAACCTGAAGATTTTTTATACATATTAGGGGTGTCACAATTTCGATCTGTTGATCTCCACCAATCAAGACTCATTGGTCTAACAGCGGCAGCTGTCAGTGCTGACAAATCGAATACGACCACTAATCGAATCGTGACCTTAAAATCGAAAGTCAAATCAAATCATGGATTTGGAGAATCGTGACACCCCTAATAATAATACTAATAATATAATATACACACAAAACAATACATTTCTGTGTGTGTGTGTGTGTGTGTGTGTGTGTGTGTGTGTGTGTGTGTGTAAAAAGCCCAGAGCTCCATTTGAAAGGCAACATGTCTGTTTCTTATGGAAGTGCATACTGCAAAAATATTAGTAACTCATTATAACTCATTATGTGATATTTTCTGGTTATAATGCAATGTTTTCTCAGTAGAATGGGATGCTTAGTTATTTTTCTCATTAAAATTATATCTTACTAAGATATTTATCTCCATATAATGCCATTAGGTCAAATGAAACCATGCCACCTGGAATCATTTTTACTAACAGATTCATATGAATTAAATCGCAATTAAAACATTTCATGTCTTTTAACCTGCCATCCTGAGATGACATGTACACATGCACAGCAATAGCAATCATGGTATCTACACAAACTATATATCATGAAATAATGAATGTCACTGCTGTAATCCAAACCATATCACTCATGTGACCAATACTCACCGAACTAGAGGCCAAAAACCATCAAGAACAAACTTAACTTTTTCTAGTTACAACCACAAATGATGTCTTACCTTTGTTGTTTTTGTCATCAAAGCTGTGTTTGATCGCTTAAAACCATCATAAACAGATAATTCAGAGTCTGGGCACCATTTTGAAACCTCACAATCATGTTTGTAATGTACAGTAAGAGAGGGTTTCCCAGGAAATAGGTCAATTCAATCAGAACCTCTCTGTCGCCATCTGGTGGCTGTATGTTGCAATTGCGATGGTTTGGCTTCTCATGTCTCTTAAATTGCATCCACGTTTCCCTCACTTGAAGAGGTAAACAGAATTCAACAAGAAATCAGTAAATGTAAACTATTCTTCATTTTGCCGAAGTCTTCGGCAACCAACTAAAAATCCACTGTAGTTGAGAATAGTCCCATACATGCCTTCAAGAACTTCTAGGCACCTGTCGGACAGAGCTAGTTTTAGCTTTTAAACATTCAAGATATGATTTCTCAGACGGCCACCACATGTTTCCATACAGTGGCTTAGTCAGACAGTCTAAATTGGAGTAAATCATTTATTTATCTTGTGATTTGCCTGTTCAGGCAGTCCAATAAATCATTGGTGGATAATATGAAGCAAGACCAATTTAATGTCACACTGTCCCGTTTATTTTGTATTCTGGCCTTTCATTAACTCCAAAACTGCTTTTAAAGGGGCTATCTTTAAATTAATTGTATCTCAAAGAAATGTGTCATCATGTTGGATGATTGCATCATCATCTCTCTGGTAGGAACTGAGCAAAAGGTGTTTGTGTCCACAACTTCTCTATTTACCCAGCGAGCGCTGAGCCCTGTAGAGAGATGGCACAGAGCCAGAAGATATACTGTATAAAAACATCTTTGGATATTGTTCACTTAACACTGTTTTATAAAAAGTTTTATAGAATTTACAATCTGTCAGTTCCAGTTGACAGTGTAAGTAAAGTAGCAACTGAATGGACGCCAACTTAATGGTTACGTGATTTTCTTGGACTAAAAAATCAATTCACTAAACCAAAAAGCAATAGACAACTTTATACGTAATGCTTTTCTTGGCGAGGTTAACGTCAGAACTTTAGTTTCACTCTCTGAAGTGTTTCTTGAGTTCCCTTCTGCTGATTATAATTTCGTTGTCTTTGCATCTTCTTTGATCACCGTGAATATTACAACAGGTAGCGGTGCTCTTATGTTCCTTGTTTTAGGCCCGGTTCTGGGTTATTGGGCCTCATTCACCAATATCTTCTTAAGAATCTTCTTAGATTCTTTCTTAAGTCCTTCTTAAGAAGATTTCTAAGAAGACCCTACGTCAGA
>JAOPJH010000124.1:12728333-12747056 GCA_027122575.1 Merluccius polylepis | reverse complement strand
GTAAAATAATAATAATAATAATAATAATTTAAAAAATAATAATAATATATATATATAATAATATAATCTACAAGATAGTTGTATATGATCTCTAAGATTGTCATAATAAAGGGATTTGAATTAATGTGTATTTTTTCAGGATTTGATCCTTTTCTCAACAGTTATTTGGTTGCTTTGTTTGTCATTTGTATACAGACTTGGACCGACCCAAGGCTCAGCTCCCCAATGTACTTCTTCCTCCGCAATTTGTCCATGGTCGATATACTGTACACCACAGTCACCATTCCCAACATGCTTTCTGGATTACTTACCAAAACTCACACCATCTCTGTCCCCGGCTGCTTCTTCCAGATGTATTTCTTCATCCAAATGGCTGTTACTGGATGTGCCATCTTAACGGTCATGGCATATGATCGCTACATGGCTATCTGCAACCCATTGCACTACACGGCGGTCATGACCAAGCCTGTCCGCTGTCTCCTCATTGCAGGGGCCTGGACCTTTGGGACCTTCTGCACACTCCCAGGGACTGCCCCTTCCTGGCAACAAACCTACTGTGGCCCCAACGTTGTGCGCCATGGCTGGTGCGACCCGTCCTCTGTGAGACGTTTGGTGTGTGGCGACACCTATTTGGACAACATCCTCTCACTTTCCTCCGCCTTGGTGTCAATGCTGGTCACAGGAGTCCTGATCTTGACCTCCTACATTCTGATTGGCTTGTCATTATCCAAGAAGAGCACGGCTGAAAGGCTGAAGGCGTTTGGTACTTGTGCTGCCCACCTGACTGTGGTGACCATCTCTTACGGCTCTGCCGCCTTTGTTTACATATCTTACCGTGTGGCAAACATCCCTGCAGAGGTATGTAGCCAGCTTTCAATGTATTCTGTCTGCAGCTGATTAGACTTTATTATTATAATTTTACATTTCTAATGAATGATTTACCATTAACTGGGTAGTCTCATCTCTTCAATCTCCTCCATATTTTGTATATATTTAGCATGGAGCAAACTTGCTTCAGCTGCCTGCCATAAACCATCATAAACCACTGACTGTTTAGACCAATATAATAACCAGTATCCAGCCAGTTCAACTTAGTCAGCTGCTACAATACAGATCACATCACCCGTGTCCTTCCTTACAATATGGATATGTATATGTTTTGATGTAAAGTGTCTTTGAGCATCTGAGTAAGCTCTGTACAAATACATTGGAGGTTTTGTTTTTTAACTATGCAGTCATATTTTTGAACCATGTGATTTAAACAATCTAACAACCTTATTTCAGGTCCGCATCATTGTTTCTGTTCTGTACACGGTGCTCACCCCCTTCCTCAATCCCATCATCTACAGCCTAAGAAACAAGGACCTGGGGGACGCCATCAAAAGGACCTTCTGCAGGCACAGACGTCCTGCTCTAAGTCTCAAAAGGCTGATCAACACAGTCTATCCCTGAATCCCTACTGCAAACTGCATAAGGTTGTAGATTAGATCTCATTCGCTTATTCTACAAGTTATTATTTCATTCATTTCATCTCATTTATTTTTGGTTAAGCATACAAAGCAAAAGTAATTACAACAAATACATAGAATTCACTATGAAGGTGTTGTGCACAATACGTGTACTACACAATACTATTGTAGAGCACAATTGTTATTATACAATTGCTTTTGGCCTTTATAATATCGGTCTGTTTTTAATGTGTGTAGATCCAAATCTAAAGATGTATATGAGGAAGGGGATTTATAAAATAATCAATCAGTTTTTCCTCATTTTTATCAAAATACAGTTTTCGGTATTATTTCAGTAGCATGTCAAATGTTGAATTAAACCATGTATGTTAAGTAGGCCTTATGTACACTTAATTTAAGTGAGGAAGTCAAATTGTTAAATGTTAAATGGTCATATTGTTTATAACTTATTTTATGGGGAAATTCCATATTTTCATATTGTATGTATTTACATATTGTATGTCCGATTCATTTACTTTTTTGAAATTGTGCCACATGTATGACTCCTGTTCCTATAGTTCCACTCCCTTGGCCTCTGTGCCAATTTAGTTAATTAATACCATCTGTGTAAATCACTAATGTGCTTTGTCTGATTCGAGGTTCATTTTATGAGGTTTTGGATAGTTTAAATTATTGCACACTATTATTAGATAATATGGACTGTCACTGTTTTCTGTGCAACCTCTGTGCTTGGATCCAAATCTATACCTTCCGTGATATGCGTCATTATAAGGTGAAAAAACCCTCTCAATAAACTATATTCCAATATCTCCAAGTGGTCCTTTTTATATATACTCAATTATCTTCCTCTGGTGTAGATTTGGTCTTTGATATATCGCTTATCTTAGCCTGGCTTGGGAGAACATAACAATGAATTTTCCTGTCCGAGTTTGTTTTTAAGGTAACAAATTAATTACATAACATACAGCTGCGGGAGGGTCCTGGATTATGTAAGGATGATATTAAGTTGTATAAATGCCATAGCTGGGTAGTAACAAGTAGACTTCTACTTGTATCCAAATGATTTGGATACAAGTAGATTCGATGATTTGGATACATTCATTGTGCTACTATTATTTTTTATTTTATGCATTCATATGCACATTGCATTATGAGACAGGTGGTCAGCTGGTCCTAGGTCTGCTGGCGCTTTGTTATCCTACTACAGTCACGTCTCCACATGACTGTTCAAAGCAGAGTAATGTCCTTTGCACGCAAAATGAATTCATCTTGAGGCTGCTTAAACCAGCTATCAGCCACACACACTCCACATTAACAATTTAAAAACTATTGTAATTGATGTACTTGTGTTTTAGGCAACAACATGAAGTGCTTAAAGGGAGGCGAAAGACATCAGAGAAGCTCTGAAAACAAATGAAAGAGCTACAAAAGCAGCTACAGACACAAACCTGAAAAAAGGGAGTGTATGAAAAAATAATTTGGTGTATGAAACAGAATAATCCATCTCCACGTACAAAAGTACAAACAAATGAGACCCTTCTCTTCCATGAGGCCTTAGTGGAGGAAACTCAACAAAGGTAGTGACAGGAATACTTATAGGAAAATATAGGCTGCAAAGCCTCTCCCAAAATTAATTTGGGTTTTCAAAGAAAAGGCGGCTGATAAATGAGAAGAATGCAGAACTAAACTTAAACTAACCAAGGAAGAGAAACAATAGGGTGGTAGATGGCTTCATAAACCAAGAACAGACTAGAGATCAGAAGTGGTTCCTTTTGGACACAATGAAAAATAGTTTTTTGTTTAATTAATTAATTGAAGTTATAAATCTGTCTACTTTGCTATTTCATCTCCACTTTAACGCACCGCTGTCCATGCCCCAGTAGTTGCCAACTAATCCTCATGTACCAGTTATGGTCACATATTTAGCAAGTTGCATGCATATTATTTATCATGTCATGTACATGACACAACTCCATAGCTCTTTTTTTGCTAATTGAACAGTAGAAAGGTTAAACACATGGGACCCTATTTTACACCCGGCGCAGAGCTGCGGCAAGCGCGACGCAAGTGTCTTTGCTAGTTTCAGACCGACGCAGTTGTTGTTTTCCCGCCCTGTGCCCATGTGGTTTTAATAGCAAATGCACTTGCACTCCTCTGTGTGTCCATGGTGTGTTGGTCTGAAAATGAGGAGTGTTCAGGCATATTGTTGGCGTATTGCTATCTTGAGGCAACTGAAAGCACCATTGACCAACAGAAACCTGGTCGAAAGTCACTGGCGTGGTGTCTCACTGTTAGCTTAAGGGCATTTTAGTAATACGCGTCTAGGCGGGTGCACAATGCTCCTACATGCTGCTTGTTACACACAGGGAGACACAGTAGCCCGCAAACATGCAAACCATTACAAATAAAAAAGATTACAATGTGAAAGATTATGATTGTGTACATCAAGATATATATTTTTTTAAACTAGCAGAAGGTGATTGGGACATGCCCTATATGCACCTAATAATAATAATTGATTGCATTTATATAGCGCTTTTCTAGATACTCAAAGCGCTTTACATAGTGTGTGTGTGTGTGTGGGGGATATGACACCTCATCCACCTCATCCTCACCTGCACTGTCGCTTCAGACCATGCCCATGGTATTGACTGTGATACATGGTCTAAAGAAATGGTATATAGATAATTTAATCAAAAATAAGTTATGTACAATGACACAATTTGTTCCTATTGTTCTATGTAATATGTAGGCCTACTGTAGATTGGATCATGATTAAATAAAAAATCGCTTAGATTAGGAACCACATATTTACCATTAACTAGTTGCTAAGATCATCATTTATGTACAACAACTTCCTTACTTTCTACCAATAAGCAGTAATTAGGAGGTTATTGAGGGGAAACTCTAATATTAAAGTTAATGGCTTAATAGTTGTAGAATATGGTCATGCAGAATAATGCATTAATAAGTGCTTTATAATGACAAATAAAGAGCCAATATGCATGCTTATAAGCAACTAGTTAATGGTGAATATGTGGTCCCTAATCTAGTGTTACCAACAAATCTACTGTAACAACATATTGTATTAATACTGTGAAATAATCCAATGGCAACAGAGATTATACCACAACAACAAACATCACATTTTGAGCATTAACATTAATACATAAATTAGGGGAAATTTCTAACGTGGAATAATTCGGCATTCATTTGTTTTCTATTAAGCTACAGTGTTTACTAATGTCTTAATTTGCCATTCTTAAAGACACCATTAAGGGCAGATTGTTATGATGAGAAATTTTGCAAAGTATATATCAATTGAAGACAGAAACTTTATGATTATAAAGTGTATTCATAATCCTCTGCCTAACCTCTTTAATTTGAAGTCCATAGATAACAGCATTGAAGGCAGGAGGGACCACATGGAACATGATGGAGGCTATTTTCCCATTGTCTGACCATTGAGGGAAACGGTGTAGAACAATGGGGGCAAAAGATGAGCCTAGCATGATGAGATACACAGTAAGGTGTGTGGCGCAGGTCTGCAGGGCTCGGCTGTTTAAAACCCTGTTTTTACTGGTCAGGCATACAATGACAATCTTTAAGTAGGTGATAGTTATGCTGCCAATGGAAGAGCCTAGAATTACCACAGAACTGCCAAGTCCGTAGATGTGGTTGAGTATGATGTTATCGCAGGACAGTTTAAACAAGGACGCGTTGTCACAAAACGGGTTGAGTATAACCCTCCTGCACCTCGAAAGACGGACATTGAGGCCTATCAGGATCACTACCGAGCCGAAGGCTAGAAACCATGCAATCAGAGTAAGCTTCAACACCATCTTGTTGGTCATGATGGTGGCATAGCGCAAGGGGTTGCAGATGGCCACATAGCGGTCAAAGGCCATGATCATGAGAACTGAGTGAGAGGTGCCAGCGTGGAAATGGGCACAGAAGGCTTGGATCACACACTCTATGTAGGTAATGTATCTGTCTTTTGTTAATATGAAGATATCACTCAGTAAGCGGGGTATGATGGTTGATGCACCGAAGACGTCATTGACACTCATGTTGCAGAAGAGCAGATACATGGGCTGATGGAGGCTCCTCTCCATGCCGATCAGGACTATGAGGCCAATGTTGGACACCACGATGAAGATGTAGATGAGGAGAAGGAGGATGAAGGCAGAAAAGGAAGATTGTGGAGTGACTTTTAACCCCTCTAGGAAAATGATGTCGGCGTTGAAAGTCAGGTTTTCCATATCGGGATATTGCCTGCCAGGAATTGTAGCAAGAGTATTTCATTTAACACAGCTAGTGTATAGAATAGATACCAATCACCAGCATAACATAAACAACATGAATAAAGTGTATCTAATAAAAAATGCTGTCTGCCTTTTCCTATGTGGAGAAGGCTGAAAAATCCACCACCTTCTCTCCCTTGCATCTAAATGAGTGGCACAGGTAACAACAAACAGACAGGAGGATAGGTCCAATGCTGCAGCATGCAAGTGGCCGAGATATGTCTATGTAGAATACCATGTCTGTGGAACTGAGATTACACCCTCTCTTGCAGTGATTCAACATTCAAATCAAGTGAAAGTCAGTTACATCAATATACAAACATACATTCGAGATTAAACAAACCAACTAACCCCTGTTGAATTGTTCAATGAACATTAAGATATTGCTGTGTAAATCCTTTACATGTATGCATATTGTATGGCACAGATTATCTTTGTGCCCGACATGTACATCTTAGATTGAATTTATTGGATATATTTGCATTTGTTTCTGATCGCTTTACCTTGCGTGATGTGACCCCCCTCCTCCTCCTTGGGCCAGAGGTGAAGAGCAGTCAATTTTATAAGGTGAATGACGTGGGCCCCTAATTCTCTGAGGCAAGCTGTCTTACCAAACACTTGTATCTAAGCAACTTTAGTTTTTGACATGCCCCCTGCATTAACACCGTTCATAGTATTTGCTGTGTTAGCTCACTATTTATCAGTTGTATTTTGTTTACAGTTTGGATCAGAGATCTTCCCCAAATTTCTGTGGAGATTAGAACAGAATGTTCCACCTTATTATACATTATATCTCATAGTAGTATCTATGATCTATATGCAATTATTGTTACCTCGTTAAATGTAGTAATCGGGATGATTTTCTGATCAGTCGCCTTCTTCCTCTTTTAATGATACAAATACACACTCTTTCACAAAAGCCAAAAAATAGGCCAAAGAAATCTGTCAATGTTTTATTTAAAACAAGTGCAGTTTGCAGTCATATAGCAATCAATTGTTGGGACTTTCAGACAATGTTGGGATTTTCCGTTCCAGGGTTCCAAGTTAGGGTTTCACTGCCCTTGCTAAGAATAGCAGCTTGGGAACCAGACAAAATCTGCGAGCTCATGTTTTATTAGCTCTGGCAGATACGTCTGCCCCCCCCCTCCCATTCAGACAGATTTCCAGCTGAACTGGCCCGGGTCGGGCCACAGCCATTTATCTAATATGTGGGTTTGATGCGATGACAGAGGAGCGCCGTTGACACAACCACCAAGATGGCTGCCGCTGATGGAATGTGTTTCTGTTGAATCGCGACAGTATTAAACAAACAACAATATTTTCTCTAATAGAAGAATAAACAACTGCACCTAAAGCTTCTGTTGTTAAGAAAGATGTGTTTGCCGTACTTCCGACAGGATTTGGTAAAAGTTTAATTTACATCACCTGATTGGTTGCCAGTCTATCTAATTGCGTTTTGGTCTGAGCCCATTGATAGTGCACATTGGACATTCTTTTCGTTCTTTTCTCTACTTCTTTTCGTTAACAGATCTTTTTTTCTTAGTCTTTTATTCACCCTGGATCTAAGAACTATAAATGATCTAAGAACTATGCTCATTTGTCACATCCTCTGATTGTCAATATGAAATGCTTTTCCAACACAGCCCACTTTATTCCTCTGGCTAAACTGCTATCTGCCAAAGAGACAGCACAATTTAGATTTCAACCCATTTTCCGCATCCTTCATCTCCTCAGACTCCTCCCCCTTTCCTCCAGTTTCTTGCAGTTTTGGCCAGCCTTCTGTAGGCTTCTCGCATCATCTGCCAGTTAGTCCTTTGACTTTCACCCCCATGAGACAATGACCAACTGAGCAGGCCACCTGGGACCTGGATACTGTTGTCCTGTCTCCGGTTACACTCACATCTAGAGCCAGCAGTTGGTCTGGGAGCAATATTCCCACAATACACTCCCTAGGGCTGCGTCTGGTGCTTCTTATTTTCAGGTACCAAAACAGTTATTACTAGAATGTACTTATCACTGGCAGGAATCCATTCCATGTGTATTGCATGTACACAATTGGATGAAAGCAAATGGCGCAAAGCCAGCAGGCAGGTGTGTGTGCTATAATAACAGCTGACATGCATACATATTCCCCAGATGAAAATATCAGGTAATTGTGGACCGAAGAGGAGACTGCAACGTTCATCAAAATAGTACAAGAAACAAACATCGTTTTTTGGTATGTTTTTTTGTTGTTGTTTGTTTTGTTTCATTCGTTTTGAGGTTTTGTTGGTGCTCTTTTAATTACATCATCTCGTTGTGCCCTCTTCTTCTGCAGTGGTATAATTGCACCTGACTGGAGAATTAGCACCACCTACTGCTCCTTACTCCTAATATTCAAATAACAGTAGTGGATCGAAATGCGCATAAATTCGCATTTTCTTTTGCCGATTTTCTGAAATTCGATTAAGATTTGCAATACATTTAGATGGAAACTCAGCTTGTGTCTGCTTTACCTTTCATGATACGGACTCCAACCACAATCCTGTATGAGAATATAAATACTTTATTGTGGGAGCAGCTTGTCCTAAAGTTGTTACATCATCATAGCATGCCTGTTATGCCTACAAGTTACTTTTAATTATCATTTCTTCATTCCACGTACAATTCCATCAATTTAACTTTGAACTGCTTTTAATAAACACATTTTGCTGTGATTAAACAAGGCAACAATCTTCTGTCTTATCTGTTTTATTTGGAGCCCATAGATGACAGTGTTGAGAGCAGGGGGAACCAACATAATCATAATGGAGGCCACTTTTCTCTGCTCTGACAACTCAGGAAAACGATGCAGAGCAACAAAACTGAAACCTGAGATCATCATGATGAGGTACACAGTAAGGTGTGTGGAGCAGGTCTGCAAGGCCCGGCTGTTTAATGCCCTGTTCTTACTGGTCAAGCACACCATGGCAATTTTTAGGTAGGTGAGCATTGTGCTGCCGAGGGAGGACCCTAGTAAGACCACAGTGTACCCAAGGCCGTAAATATTATTTATCAACACATTCTCGCAAGAGAGTTTGAACAGAGATGCATTGTCACAGAATGGGTTTGATATCATGCTTCTGCAGCGGGAGAGGCGGGCAGTGAGACCTATAAGGATGCCTACAAGCAATATGATCACACCCCATGCAAATACACTTAATTTTAGCACCATTTTGTTTGTCATTATGTTGGAGTATTGCAAAGGTTTGCAGATAGCTACATATCGGTCAAAAGCCATGATCATCAGAACTGAGAGATAGGTGCCAATGTGAAGATGAAAGAAAAATGCTTGAACGGCACACCCCATATAAGAAATGTAGCGCTCTGCACTTTCTGTAAATATGTCGCTTATTAACCGAGGTAAAATGGCCGTAGCTCCGAAGACATCATTGATGTTTAGATTGCAGGAGAGCAGATACATGGGCTGGTGGAGGCTTCTCTCCACTGAGATCAGAACAGTCAGGCCAATGTTGGACACCATGATGAAGATGTAGACAAGAAAGAGGAGGATGAAGACAGGAATGGAAGACTGTGGGGTGACCTTTAACCCCTCTAGGAGTAAGATTTCTCTACTCCATGTTTGGTTCTCCATTATCTGGCGGCGGGTCAGAATGTAAATTAAAAACATGGACATTGTTAAATAAACATACCACTGCATTTCACTCACTAATAGCTGATGGATGGCTATGACATTTCTATCAAAATTACATTCAAATAATAGCTCATCATAGGAAATCATAGCTTAAATCTTACCGACAGCCCCTTTAAAACTCAGTGTATACACGCATATACTGAATGTGTACAATCATATGCAATACTGGATATAAAAAAATGGCAGTATGATAAAGAATGGAAACTGATAACTGATAAATTGCTGTTAAAATGAGTGACATAATATGGATTGACAGGACATGGCATGAAGAGATATAATTTGCAGTGAGAGCTATATCTGATGTGTGACATGGCATCAATTAGAATCTAATTGCAAATGTATTCAACAAGATTTCTTTATAATAATGTATTAGCAAACATTAGTGTTGTACTAGTAAATAAATAAAAACAATATTGGCCATTTATAGGAAAAATATAATAAATGATTCGGTGTTCTGTGCAATATAGGGCAGCAAAACTGCAACATTTTTGTAGCAAAAGGAAAAGTAGATGTCGGCCGAATGTAAAAAACACATTTTAATTTGGGCAACGATGTCTTGAATTAATTCATGGATAAATTAGCATTGACTTGAATGAATGAATTAGCCTTTTTTTCAAATAAACTATTATTTGACAAATAAATTACAAATAAAACCATCCAATTAAGTGTTAAAATACAAATTTAAATGTTTGGAATTGTGGGCTTGCTCAACATTGCACAATAAAGACCAGAATACAGAAAAGTAAAAGTAGAATAAAAGTAGAAAATGTATAGATAATAATAACAATAGGTGATGATAATTATTATATAATGACAACACAATAAGTAAGACAAGGAAAAAAATGATGAACAGTTTTAACATGTGGACATGATGTACACTATATGTATGCGTGTCAGCTTTACCTTTTGTGATGAGAAGTCCAACCTCAATGTGAAGTGTGAATACTTTTATTAGGTAAGCAACTGGCCCTACCTACATCATATTAACAAGCCTTGGTGTTGTGGAACAACAGACAGTTGTTATGGTAATACAGTTTGTAGTGTCCATTATTCATAGCTCTATCATATCGTCTATATGAAAGTGTTAAAAGCGGTATCAATTGCATTAAATAAATATAAAACATTGCACGTTTGGCAGAACCCCTACTCTAAATACCTTACTACAGCTATGGTTGTTCATTTACTGAGCATTCACTTCAATTTAACATCAACATCAATAACATCAATAAACATGGTTTGCAAATTGCCTACCTTACCATATTTTCTATCAGGTAACCATAGGCAGAGTTGGGCATTTGTGTTTGGGGGTCAGAAAAAAAAAATCACCATTTTGCTTAGCCTATGTGTTAATGACAACGCATGTCTCTGATACCGAAAACATTTGTCTACCTAATACAAAAAAACATTACGTTTAGTTAAGTGCCCACTTGATGTGGCGAGCCTGGAATTCTCAGAGCACCAGGACTTTCTTTAGGTCTACTAGTAATAGCACAGAGATGCAGTGGTGGCCGGCCCATGGGAGAAACTATTTTTAACATTTCAAACAGCATTTATTTTGTGTTGAAAATGCTCTTGTGTGTGGGCGTTACCATTCATACCATTTTTTGCTGTCGGCAGCCAGTATGCAATGTTATGAGGATTTTAGCAGAAGTGACCCACAGAAAAAAGGACATCAAGTAGCAAAACTTACCGACACAGGCCCAACAAGTGCCCCACTGCAGTTGGTAGTTGGTAATTTCCCTTACCGCTAATAGCTTCTTTACATAGTGTGTGTGTGTGTGTGTGTGGGGATATTGATGCAATGGGTGTGTATGTGGCTGCATGGGTAATGTAGTCACATTCTTGTAAACATAAAAAGCGGAATAAAGAATGAGTAAAAGACGATACACATGCGAACTATTGGTTAATTTGGTCTGGGAAAATATTAGCATTATCAGAATTTTCATATGCAATTGGCAAAGTCCTGAAATATATGTTTGGGCATTATAAGTGGCCTAACTTAGTGTCCCCTCATTGAAGCTATCAGCACAAATAAAAGTAGATGTCACAGTTATGGGATGCTTGCAGGGTTCATAGGTCATTAGCTCAGTTAATGGTCCGCTGACCATCTCTTGTTACTCTACAAGACGAGACCTTCCCAACAATGTATTTGGTTTTGTGCTACAACAAAGTCAAATAAATCAAACACTTTTTTTGCAGTGGTTTTAGCATAATGTATTGTAACTTTTGATAGTGTCTTTTTGTACATTTACACATGTGTATGTGCAATTTGGTCATCAGTAATGTTACATTGATTTCATCAGGCTAGACACATCATCCACTGACCGGAAACTGGTCACATTGCAGAAATGTATTTGTATTTAATTTTCCCCTTTTCTAAATCATTCTATTTTTGAAGGTGGAGATTTTCCTTTGGTGGTCCATGATCACCCTGCTCTATCATTGTTTGATAAAGCAGGTGAGCAGCAAAGCCTGTGCACAGATTGTCTTCGAGGATGGAGATTCAGTATTACGTTTATTGGCTTCTTCTTGTGGCAATCTACTTCAGTGACGCTTATGGAACTCAATGCAAGTGCCGCAGTCCTCACCGCATCACAGTCATGCCAATAATTACGGTCCAGCACACCCTCTCACGTAATATTGCTTTATTTAAATTACAATTTAACTGCATTGAGCCACAGGCTTCAGCGAGGTGTCAATTTTTGTTTGCCTTCTGTATGCTCTTAATCCCCTTAGTAATATGCTCTTAAGCCCTTAATCACAGTTACAGTCTCAAAGGGCTTTAGCCTATAGCAAGTCCCTAGTTGTGATTACAAATTGAATGTTGAATATTCATATTTGGCATGGATGCAGCATTACCCTCCAATGCTAAAATAGGTAGGATTGTGCATGGACTGACCTTGCTGGAACCCAGGGTTTGACCATTCAGGAAGGTGAGATAGTTAGTGGTGGGTGAATGATCCACCACATAATATAGCCTCATATTCAGCACCGTAATCTTGTGATTTTGCCTTTATCTATAATATTCTGTCAGGTTTTACATTCCATTGTATTTATTTAATATGGAAAGCACTTTGTGTCTTCGCGTGTCATAACCCCATCACATATATTTTTTCATGGAGAGCATAGCTGTTCTTCAAAATAACATGGTTGCATTTATTATGTGTATTCAATAAAAATAAACAACATTTGTTATTATTTGACACATATTATTTCAAATTAGAATTAGCATATATTTTAACAAAGCAGCAAACTTTTTTTGGCAATTCACTCAGACACCTCTCCTAAATAATGTACCATTATAGAAATGAAAAAAGTGGCTTAATTTGCTCTTTCAAATGCTTATTGTATATCCATTAATGTAACTTTATTCTTATTAAACAAGGCAACAATCTTCAGTCTTATCTGTTTTATTTGCAGCCCATAGATCACAGCGTTGAGAGCAGGAGGGACTGCCATAATTAAAATGGACGCCACTTTCCCTTGCTCTGCCAAATAAGGAAAACGGTGCAGAGCAACTGAACTGAGACCTGACACCATCATTATGAGATACAGAGCAAGATGTGTGGTGCAGGTCTGCAGGGCCCGGCTGTTTAACACCCGGTTCTTATTGGTCAAACACGCTATGGCGATCTTTAGGTAGGTTAGTACTGTGCTGCCAAGAGATGAACCCAGTAAGACCACAGTGTACCCAAGGCCATAAATATTATTGATCAAGACACTATTGCAAGAAAGCTTGAATAAAGAGGCATTATCACAGAAAGGATATGATATTTTTCTCCTGCAGCGAGACAAACGGACAGAGAGGCCTATAAGGATGCCCACCATGAATATGATCACACCCCATGCAAATGCACTCAATTTCAGCAGCATCTTGTTCGTCATTATGTTGGCGTATTGCAGGGGGTTACAGATAGCCACATGTCGGTCATAAGCCATGATCATCAGAACCGACAGAGAGGTGCCAATGTGAAGATGAAAGAAAAATGCTTGAATGACACACTCTATATAGCTAATGTAGCGGTTGGCACTTGCTGTAAATATGTTGCTCAGCAAGCTAGGTATAATGGCTGTAGCCCCTAAGATGTCATTGATACTCAGGTTGCAGAAGAGCAGATACATGGGCTGGTGGAGGCTCCTCTCCATGCAAATAAGAACTGTCAGGCCAATGTTGGACACCATGATGAAGATGTATAAAAGAAGCAAGAGGATGAAGACAGAAAAGGAATACTGTGGGGTGACCTTTAACCCCTCTAGGAGTAAGATGTCTTCACTCCATGTCTGGTTCTCCATACTCTGAGACTATGAAGCTGTGAAAATAAAAATAGAGCGGGAATACATGTGTTGTTTAGTTAGAGCTATATATTTTTTTAATAAAACCTTTTTTATAAAATGTTCAGTTGTACCTTAAAGATAATTTGAGCAGCTGAGCACAAAGAGCTACGTATATAATATAGACTCAGTTTTGTCATCTGTTGCCGTTTCATATTTAAAATCGAACTAAATTGGCAAGTATTTTTTAGCTTATTGCTGTACTTTAATTAATTCTTATTTGTATACATATATACTTATATTCATATACTTTAATTAATTTACTTTTGTACATTAATTGTGCTGTTTTTCTGATGTGAAACTCCAATTACATTATAGAGTGAGCAGCACTTTTACCAGAGGCTCAATATAATGATTAATTGTTGTAATTAGTTCATTAGTTTTCCATTAGGTTTTCTGTTTAGTTTTTAGTGTGCATTGAGATTTTTAGCAAGCTCACTTCACTCATTGGGTTTACTGCTACTACTACTACTACTACTGATAATAATAATAATAATAATAATAATTATTATTATTATTATTATTAAGAAAACTAAATGTATATTAATAACAATGCTTTTCTAACACAACAAAAAGTTGAGGACACATCCTTATAAAATATGTTGTAAAGTGATAACATATGCCATAATGATGTGGCAATTTTTCACAGCTTTGAAGCAGCACAAGATATATATATAGTTTGAGCAACACCTTCACTTATGGCTTATACGTTTACCATACCATCATATTTGTTAATGCATTGGCAATCATTGTGCTTCCAGCAAAGGGAAAAGATTATAACATTGAAATGAAGCAAGAAAAAAAAGTATTACATTTCAACATAAACATTCTGTTCTTTCATCAAATAAGCATACAGAAATGCAACTCATTATCATACATTGTATTACATCCAATCATTATAATACATAATCTTGTGTGCATGCGTTGGTCAGCTTTACCTGTTGTGATAAGATCCGCCCCTCCAGCCTAAACCAAAGGAAGGCGTGAAAGTACTTTTATTGAGTAGTCCAACTTTTCAAGCTGTTACGTCACATCTTCGCCAATTGTCACTAGGCAACTGCTATTTTGACATGACATCTTTTCTGGACTAAAAATAGTGTTGTTTGGCATGACTTCCACAATTATTATTAATCCATAATGGTACCGCTAGCTGCAGACTGGGACAAGGAAGGGTAGGATTATGGGTGGGGTTGAACAGAGTTCAATAGTATTCATAGTATTCAGGAGAACGGAGAAGAGTTTACTGTGGCGTTAAAGGTTTTGGAAAATAAGGTTGTTGTGTGTATGTGTAGTCCAGCTGGCTGCCGTGCATCACCCAGATGGGTGCTACACACTGGTAGTGGATGAGGTGTCATATCCCCCCTCACACACTCGCTGAAAAGTGCTTTTGGTGTCTTGAAAAGCGCTATGTAAATTCAATTAATTATTATTATTATTATTATTAAAAGCACTGAAACACTTAAGTTTGTCTGATTTTATTAAATGTTGACATGAAGAAAACCTAAACAAAACAGTCAAAAAAACATCACAAAAAATATCATTCTAACAATTACAAGTGACATGTAATTGTGCTGAAAATTGTCAAACAAAAAAAATATTTTTTTTGGTAAGGACAAATACATGATTCTTATTTTTCACATTAATCTGCACATTCAATGAGCATAAATTCTATATATTTAAGGACAAATCAGTTTCTCACCCTATACATTGTATGTTATACGTACATAAAAATGGAAAAACCTTTCTGGCCTGGAACAGGTTTGACACGAATTTACAGATCTCTTTGGACGGTATTCCATAAATGATGGGGTTTAGCCTTCCAGGGATGATGTGAAATAGAATCAATAAACAGACCTATGCATCATTGTTGGCAACCCTGCGAGACCTCTGCACACATGGCAGGCCAGAAAACATGTCGTTTAATAGTTTAGTGTAGTTTCATTTTAGTTTCTCAAGTGCACGTGAGTGGAGCTGCTCTGGAGGAAGTTCGGGAGGTCGGTGACGTCGACGGAACCGCTCAGAAGAACGGTGGCGATGGCAGGACCGTTCTGGAGGTTGCTGGGCCGAGAGTCACCAGAACCTACTGTTTCTCTGGCACCGGGGAACACTGGCACTCCAGGACAGCGGGAGACGGGGACCGCAGGAGGCCGGGACTTGGGGACCAGAGGAGACTCGATCTCCGGGACGGGAAGAGAGTCAATCTCGAGGTGGGAGTGCTGGGCAGGTGGTGGGGGAAGCCAACCTCATGACAGGTGAGCTTGTGTTCTCTCCAGTGCCATTTCTGGTGTTTGTTACAATAAAAGGAGATCTGGCACCTACTGGACCAAAGGAGGTTCTCCGTACTCCCACAGAGACCACAAGTGGGCAGGGGACTAGCACCTGGGCTAACTAGGGAATTACAGTGGGAAGCAGGCTGTGGGTTAGGGGGCTGGAGACTAGCGCTAGGGAGTCTAGCTGGCTGAGAGGTAGTCTGACTGCTAGCGGGAACAGGCTAGCATGGTCGTTAGCTGCTCTGCAACACGCGCTAGCTCCACTGCTAAGGACTCAGTGGATGGGGGTGGGCAGCGGTGAACTTGAATGAGCACTAGCTCCAGGTTCGCTCTCAGGGTTTCAGGTCAGTGGCTTCACTGGCCTGGAGCATGAAAACCCAGAGGTACTCTAGCCTCGACCTTGACCGCGTCAGCTGGGTCCACATTGGGAGCAGACTGAGGGGCAGGCTAACATGGTTCCCGCTGGCTGGAGCAGCAGACTGGGTCGCCACCGGCACTGTGACCGGAGCTTGGGCTGGCCCAGATGGAGCCGGCACCGGGACCTTACGGTCGAGACTGGAGACTGCCGGGATGCAGGTGGTGGCATGCGCGGCTGCAGGGATGCAGACAACGAGCCAATGCCTATCCTGTGAAACATTAGTGGTTGATCGTCCCAAGTATATACTGGCAATGGTGGCTCCTTGGAGACTGAGGACTGTCGGGAAACAGCTGGACATGCCCGGGATCTGGTGGCGCAGAGGCAACATAGCCCAGGGAAATGCAGCGCATGAAGGCCTGGCTGGCAACTCAAGGTCCCCCCAGCGCCAGACGGGTTCCCGAGAAGGCACTCTTCTCTGCTAGGTCCAAGTTAGGTCGCATCAATTCCGTTACGTTCTATTGAGCAAGTGGACCCAAATGCAGAGACGGCAGGCACAAGAACTGAGACTTCACTTCATTTAATTTCAAAATACACTTACAATAACTGGGAGTGCAGGAAAGCAAGACAGACTGGAACAATGACACGACAAAGACTGAAAAGAAAAACAGGACTATACGAACAGAACTAACGGGGGAATGGGGAACAGGTGAGACACAGAAGGGGCAGGACAGGGCTAATTAGGACAGATTAGGGACAGGTGAGTGGGAGGAAAGGAGGGAAACGTGAAGGGAACAGTGGAGGGCGTGACATGATGGAGATGAAGAGTTGAGGAGTTGGTAGCCCCAGCGTGCTGCAAGCCTTGTCCTCTACAAGGATGTGAGACAAATCACATGTGAAGCTGAATGGAGCTTGGTTTAATCCCATTTTTATTTCACTTTTTGTTGGTACGGCAAAGAATTAAATGGGGTCAACAGTACATCATTTACTGTGTCATTTTCTTGTCTGATTTGCATTATATTAGCTTTTCAAGCATCTAGCCAGCACACCGCTACAAAAGTCTATTTTGGAGGCGAAAATCCCAAAACATTATCGTCTATCACATGGGTGTCATGTGATAGACGATAATGTGTCATGTGTCATGTGTCATGTACTCCTCGCCCGACTGACTTTAATTTGAAAATACAAAGCATTGTTCAAATCTGTAACATTTGTTAAAACGAGTACATTTGTAAAACTATATTGTGAATGCGTAATTCTATCTTATCGCTTTACCGCCAATTCGTCACACTCACGTACAATACAGCGGTAGAGAATTGAAGATGTCAATATTGTGTTCTGGTTGTTGTTTGGTTAGGGAGGACGTCATCCGTTGGAGCATCATTTTACATGTTTAGGCCAGTAATATATTAGCATCCTCTGCCCCCCACCTCCCTCTTGCCTGTCCTGCAGGTGTTGCGTTTCAAGCATTTTAATCAGAATTTCAATAATGGATTTATTTCAAAGAAGAGAGAAAAATGATTTAATAAAGACTAAAATTTGGTATTTGGATGTTTTTTAATATTTTGATCTCCTCTCTCAAAAATAGAGGAGAAACCTCCTCTGCCTCTATGGACAAGCCTTCTCTGCTTGACTTAGACCGCTGAGTCCGCCTTTCGCTCCCCGCTTTGATCGCTTTAGCGCTTATTTGCGGACTTTGTGTGCTTTAAGGACATTTGCTTACACAAACAAACACAAATCACAACAGGCAGGGATTACGCTTTGGAATGTATTGTCCTGATAGCCATTACACAGTGCTATTGTATAATCATATATGGAAATGATTTTGTGACCAGAGGTTACCTGACAGGTGGAAATAGAACAAACTGACAAAACAACTACCTCATGCACATACCAAGAGCAACCACTGCCTGGTACAGCAGATAGCATCCATGGAAACCAAACGCTGAAGGGACAGCATCAGCCCAATCAGGAAAAGCTTCCTCTTTAAGGAGGAGCAAAAAGAAAAACAAGAAAAAAAACTATGCATACACACTAGTGTTCAGAAACCCCCCCCCCCCCATATTGGGGTGCAGGGGCTCAAGCAAAAAAAGGTGGTATGTTTAAATCCATTACATTTATCTATCTCACTAGTACCATAATGCAGTAATGGTGAGCAAATACAGGCAGAGCTTTTCTGTTTGTGGGCTATAACATACAACAATTTACATTTGAATACACATTATATAATATATATATATATAAGGGGTGGGCCGTTATCGGCGTTACCGTGCTGCGTTATCGCGAGACTCTTATCGCGCGATAAGGAAATTATCGCCGT
>JAOPJH010000124.1:12606301-12620409 GCA_027122575.1 Merluccius polylepis | reverse complement strand
CACACACACACACACACACACACACACACACACACACACACACACACACACACACACACACACACACACATTCAGTGTTTAAGATCTGTAACAGTAACTCTCTTCACACTGCTGATCCAATCACAACCAGGCAACTAAAACTGCAGAGTTGAACACTTTCAAAACGCATTCAAGATGCAGATCTATTGTTCCTCTATTGTTCCACCTCACAAAACACACACACACACACACACAGATAACAGCAGTGAAGACAGACTTGGACACAGACCTTTTTTCTACTATCTATACTCCATTGTGCTTTGTCTTTGTCAAAAGCAGACAAGATAAGGGAGCGAACAAACAAAAGGACGGAAGAGAGACAGAGAGAGAGAGAGAGAGAGGGGGAGAGAGAGATAGGAAAGCAGACTGGGAGAATGGGACGAGAGCAAGAGCAGAAGTGAGGGCTCAGTACGTTACGGATGTCCAACAGAAACAGAGTTTTATAAATATAGACACTAATCTGCTTCCTACTCTGCATCTCATTTGCATAAATACACGGCGGGGAGCAGAGGGAGGAAGAGGAGAGCCATGGAAAAAGGAGGAGCAGAGAGGCGAGGAGAAGTGAGCAGAGGCGACGTGCGGGTAACACACATATTCAGGCGAGTGCGCAACCACACACCAACACACACACACACACACACACACACACACACACACACTGCTGTGTCTTCTGTGAACAGTCTAGTCCAGTTTACCACTCAGCCTCACAGTTCATTCCCAACAGAGCTCTTAGGGAGAATTAGAGCTAAAGCCGTTGGCTTCTCAGCCTCTATCTGTCTCCAGGGGCTCTCCACGCTGCTCTGAAACACTCACCAACTGTTACAGTTGCAGGACTGGGCCACGAGAGCTTTGCATGCTGGGTAAAAGCATTTATTTCCAAAGTGTTTTTTTTATTTTTTAGCTTGGCCTTACTTCGGGGTAAGCATCTAGGAAATGTATATAATGTACTAACCGATTTCTGGCCTCGTACTACATCTTACTGTAGTACCAGTACTGTCTGGGACTTAAATCTACAGTGACCTGGATCATCATATACATTTACCGTAATAGAGGGAATGCAACTGTATACCACTCAATGTATACATGGTAGAGCAGTGGTCAAAATAACATTTTATATATCGCACAACTCTTTGTTTCAATTCACCAATTGGACTTCAGGAAGAAACAGTACAATTACAGCAGCTATGAAGGTTTTCAAGCATGCAGTTGCGTGGTTTGCAAACTATCTACCACTCAATGCACTTCATTTGAAGGGTTCTAGTCTAATATGATCAATCTGTAATGGCGTGCCCCAGGCCAGGGCTCAGTATTTGGCCCCCTTTTATTTAATTTATATCAACGATCTGAGTTACAGTGTCCAACTCCACTTTATGCAGATGACACTATTATTTATTGTTATTATGCCCCAACTGTTGCTAATTCTTTTGAGAAGTTGCAATCTGTTTTAAATGTTGTTCAACATGCGCTGAAGCATCAACTGAAGCGCATTCTAAGCACTGACAAAACGATATTGTGTTTTCCAATTAAGAGATTGACTTCTGAACTTTGTACCCATTTCAACTTATGAAATTATATTGAGTGTGTATCTTCATATAAATATCTTGGAATGGTTATTGAGGATGGCCTATTATTTAAACTTAATTCACAACTTTTGTTTCATATTCAACAACTTGTTTTCCTTCTATGCTAAATAATGATGACATACTTTATTAATCGCTATGTGGAAATTACACCCTCTGCATTTAATTCTATGCAAGGAGCAGTGGGCTGCCTGCCACAAGGTTAACGCCTGGGAACCAACTCCTGCTGGTGATTTCCAATTTATTCTGTTTTGTTTGGGGTTTATTGAACTCTGAACAGATGTAGAAGATAAACAGGCTAATATTAATGTTACACACACATAAACAGTATAGAACACACACATGCACACACATCCAGTACACATGCACATACAAACCTACAAAGGTAGGAGGCGAGAGGGTGTTTATATGGCCTTTATATGACCACTGAGGCGGAAAATAGGCACTCAACTTTCTGTTTTATTGAGCAGCAGATGGAATAAGAGGAGGGGAAGAGAAGAGGAGGAAAGACACAGAAGAGAAGAGGAGAGAAAAGAAGAGAGAGGGGAAATTAAGGAGAGGAGAGAAGACAGGAGGAGGGGAGGAAATAGACAGAAGAGGACAGGAGAGAAGAGAGAAGAGAGAAGAGAAAGGGAGATGAGAGAAGAGAAGCGAAGATAACCCCTCCACACCCTATTTCAAGCCTATTACGCCCTTCTCTGTCCCTTCCCAGCCAGATGTCACCCCCACCCCACTTCAAGTCCCTTGTGTACAGTGCAGCAGTACTGCCTCAGGCAGCCTAATGAGGCCAGCCAGCGCAGTCAGTTTGACCCTGTTCAATCACTGCCCTCTCCACACACACACACACGCACACATACACACACACACGCGCACGCACGCATGCACACACAGTACACAAATATGTGTACCATATATATAATACAAATATAAATATTGATATTGTTATAAATATAAAAATAATAAATATTATTTATTTATTTAGTTCATGTACACATGTAGATGCTTTTGGGAGACTTGTTTTGACTCATTTAATGAGGCTGATGATCTCTCTATGACGTGTGTCTCTGATGCATGTCCGTGGTGATATCTTTGTGTTGAGGTGCCATTTGATGTATTGCGTGGCATATTAAAACTCCCCCTGAAGGCAAAGTCTGCTGGAGAATGTGAGTGTGAAGTGTCTGGCAGTGCCCCCAATGCTCTCACTGCAATCACTGAATGTGTTCTTGGCAGTAATGTAAAGGAGCAGAACCATTACACTGACAGAGAGAGAAAGAGGGTGAGGAATTGTTAGGCATAATTGTGTTGGATATTGATTCCTAGACTAGATGTTTGAAGATGATATGATTCGAGTCCATTGTCTAATACAGCTCGCGTCAGAAAAACAGCAGGGTTTCCCAGAGCTGTCTTTCAGCTAAATTACTGACCACCTCTACAAACAAATTTACTTTTCGCAATAAAGGCTGTGAAAAAAAATATGACAACGACAATGTGCGCATCGGTCCTAATATAATATGCTATAACATAGGCTAATGTAATATACCCTAATTAATAGAATACATCTATGAAATCAAACAGTGGCCGGTCTCCGTGGAGACGGAGAGCTCCGTTCTGTATGATTACGCACAGGATTCACATCCCATAATGACAAAACCCCTATTGATAAAGAGAAGTGTAGAAGCGTTTGACTGATTAAACATTTAAAATACATGTGAACGATGCGTATCAGCGTATAGAACAAATGCGGCACCATTCCGTTTAACAGCGAAAATGCCAAAAGCCAAAAGGACCACCACGGATCTAGTGGTGTTCAATGCTGGGGACTGGGTATCGCCTCTCTTTTTGCCCCCCGCTTTCACGCCATTTTTCCGGCCTTTCGGTTTTCAGTTAACATTGTTAGACTTACACCGTGGATTGTCCCATTCACTTAAGACCACTTTATTACGCAGCGTCAATATAGAGTAAACATGCACACACTCGTTTAGCATTTTGATTTTGGATTGCTGTTGCTATCTAAACGCTATCATTTGTTAGATGAGTGTAATTTGTTATATGTCATAGCCATCTGTCAGCTATTAGTGAGTGAAATGTGAGAATATCTAGTTGACTGTGCTGTATGAGACAATTTAGCTGGCCAATCAGGGCATCTCTTCTCTGATTGGTTTGGGGAATCCATCCTTACCTGTCAATCACATTTGCACAGACAGCATTAGCATAGTGTTTTTTTGGGGTGGTTATTTTCAAAATCTGCTCTTTCCAACTTAAATATTGTCTACAGCAGCCTCTATATTTTATTATAATGCACGATTCATGCACGATTTATATTTTTCAAACCCATGATCGTTTGACTCCGAGAATTTGAGTCGACTCAGAACGATGATTCGACTATTCAAATGTTAGGGTACAGCCATATACGCTCCGAAGCACTTGCCCTCCACTAAACTTGATGTTGTGGGAAACCCTAGATAGACAAAGACCCCGGGGGTGATGACAGGTGTCATGAAATGAGCTGCTCCAAACCTGTTGGTCCAAGTTTGCTGTTTTGTTTGACTGCATTCAACTCCGCCGGGGGTTTCATACATATTCTTGGAAATGAAAAAACAAAACAAAACCCTGTTTTACAGTTTTTCAAGTAAGCATTTTGCTGTTTGGATTCAGTTTCCTATTAATTCAAAGGCACAAACCTGAGCCCCTGTCTAACAAAAGCCCCGACCCAGAGGAGAACGGCAGATTGGTCCCCACTCAGCATGTGGCACGTGTGCGACTACATTTAACCTCCAATTCAAAACCCAACTCAACGTTTCAGATCAGAACGACAGGAGAACAAAGTGTTTGTTCCCTCGTGGAATGTACTATACCAGCTAGTGTGTATTATACAAACTGTTTGTAGCTAAAAGTGGAGAGTTGCAAAGAAACGAGAGAGAGGGAGAGAGAGCAGAATAAGATTTTGAAAATGAACACTACAAAAACGGCTGCTCCCTCTCTACCGTTTCTCCGCCATTGAGAAGTGTTGCGTTGACGCACCTGTGGTGGAACTATGATAATGCCATGTGCGCACGTGATTGACGGGCAAGAGGCCCTGATTGGTCAGAAATGAGCCGGGAGCAGTTTAAATTTATTTGTTTTTGCTTTCAGCACATTGTATAAACATGATATGGCGCCTCAGCCTGGCTATATGTATTCATTGAGTTGTTAAAGTGACATCATATCACGTAATCGGTGGCATGAGATCTGTCTGTATTGTGACCCGTGTTCTGTTTCATCATCATGTTCTTTGCTCCCTGACTCACGGCTAATGTGTTGGATAAAGTGCCGCGTCCTGTGTCATTGTTCTGTGTTTGCCTCTTCATGTCCAGTGCTGTTTTATGCGGCATGTTAGGGCCACTGTGTCCTTTCCTGTGTGTCATCGTGCCGTGTTCAGTGTGTAATGCGTTGTGCGTAATGTGTCACTTCCTGTGTTTAAAGGAGCTGTAGGTAAGATTTTACGAGCCATTATTTTAGTGTAATTTGTTAGAAATGGCCTAGCCATCCGTCAGCCATGCTCTGTTAGAATATCCGCTTAGAGTTGACTGCGGCTGCCTCTCTATAAGCCCATTTAGATTTTAAACCGCTGCCGGCTCATTTTCCAATCAGGGCATCTCCGCTCCTGATTGGTTCAATGAATCCATCTTGCCTGTCAATCACAGGTGCGTGAATGCAACACTTCTCAATGGCTAAGAAACGTAGGGAGGGAGGGAGCAGAGAGAAAATGTCCACTCTTCTGCACATTCAGTATGTGCTGCGTTTGTTCAGTTTAATGTCCCTGTATTGTGTCCAGGGTCATTGCAGCGGGCGGTGCTTACCTGAGTCCGAGCTGTACATGTAGACGAAGCGGGTCCAGCGGAAGTGGTCCACCAAGGCCATGAGGGGGTCCTGCAGCTGGGGCCTGAGCTGCAGCACAAACTGGTTGTTGGTTTGGATGGGAAAGGAAGGCGTCATGAAGCACACGTGCAGAGAGCCACAGAAGGACATGAGCATGTTGACCGTCCGCTGGTCATACAATCCCATGATGGCATACACGCCTTTGGCAAACTGGGAACAGACTGGGAGGGGAAGAGGAGAGGAGGAGGGAAAACAAAGGGGGATGGGTTTGGTTAAAACTATCGAAAGTACTTGAGATAAAAGAGAGCGGCTCGGTGGCTCTTTGTAGGTCCCTTGTAGGTCCCTCACCCCTGTAGGCAAACATGCCTGGTAGCGACCCTGCTTCCATTCCAGCTTGCGGTAATTTGCTGTGTGTCATTCCCTCTATCTCAACCCACTTCCCTGTCCATCTTCACTGTCCTGTCCATAAAAGAAAAAAGAAATGCCCCCCCCCCAAACATAAAAAACCCAGTATCTCTCATTCTATTCAATGTCTCATTGTTCATTCAGTGTCTCATTCTGTGTACAGAAGGTTTAAAATTGATGATGAGTGAAGTGTTAGCTATCCGATGAATGCATGATTACAAGAAAAAGTACGACACCGACAGAAGAGTGAATGACTCAGATATTCAAAAACAAATCAATCAAACTCTCCATTAGGCAGCCATTCACAGCCACTAAATCACTCCCACCTCCTACTCCTTTCTCTATTTGCATTCATGATTTACACTTGGGGTCATTCTCTTTGTATTATTTTGCAATGTGATTATTGATCTCAACCACCGATGTAATTATGTCAAACTGTGTTTGCTCATTTCTTTATTTTTTCGCTCTCTATCTCTCCCTGCTTCTCTCAATACACTTCTTGAGTTGACAAGTTAGCACTGTCTCTATTGTCCTTGGATAAAGACTGAGAAAACACAACACAACCAATAAGCTACTGACTACTTACACAGACCCACAGCTAACAGAAGAGATGTACCCCGACCTAAAATCAACAGGCAGCAAAACCAACAAAGAAATAAACAACCCCCAAAAGCAGCACTTGCCAGTATTGTTATCCAGATAAATATAGTACAATGGCAACTACAAGGACTTTGGATTATTTGCACCTCACATTATTACCCCATCTTTCCAATGTAATAATATGCATATTTACTTTTTCATATCAGTTACAAGTCGGAGGTCTTCCTTTTGTTAGTTATCTACGTTATCTTCTTCAATAAACTCTACATTCATCTAATGCAGTGACTAATTTGTTTGTGAGGTTATTGTACAACATGATTTCACCTTATTTGTATTATATTGCTGTTGTGTTGCTATTTTATCTCAAAGCAATAAAAATGTAACATTCACTCACCAAATATATAGGTCAGCCTTCAGGTCCAGCTTCCATAAACAGAATCTTTATTTAACCAACTCTACTGTAAAGGACATATTTCATTTGACTGTTACCTTACTAGGAATAGCCCCCACTTGGGCAGATGTTGAGTGTTTTACAGGTCAAAATGCAGTCAGTCTTTTTTTTAAGTTTCTTTTTTTGACCTTAGCTGGTGTTTGCGTTCAATACAAATGTGCATCATCAACGAGGCATCTCTTATGAAGCAGAAGAGATTAGCCAAGACAATTCCTCTGGGAGTTTCAACTCTGCTAGTGCTGAGTATCTGCTGTAACAGGCTGTTTCCCTCTGAGCCATGCTATCACACTATCGCTGTAAAGGTCTACTCTCTCTGGGCTACAGTGCAATGCCAACAATAGACCCGTTCCCCGAAGGAGATGCCATCATGCTAACAAGGTATCTGTCGCTAAGAGTTAGCATCTCGCCATACACACACACACACACACACACACACACACACACACACACACAAACCCGCCCTCTCCTCCTCCACCCACAAATCCCCGATCTCAAGGTCGCATTTGGGATAACAGTCCCTGGGAGAAATGGGGGGCATTTCTGGTTGTTTGTAGAGTAGTTTTGTAAAATGACAAAGTGCATGGTGACAAATTAGCAGTATGATCTTATAGGCCTATGTCACCTTTAATGTAAAACAGTGTTAGATAATTAGATAAAGTACACATGTACACAGAGGCCCCTAGATCCCAGGACGAGACAGGCAGCTGCTGGAGATCACAAGTAGATGCTGAAAATCATATTGCATAGCCTACTGCGCAACAGCATGAAGCTAAGCACAGGACTAATGGAACTACATATAGGTATCATCAAGGAATCAATGCTTGTGTTTAATTACACGCTGAGAACGTTTTTTTTAAGTTAGAAAGATATTGGATATTCAACAGATTTTAATGCTCTGAATTAGCAATCTGACGTGGGGAATTATTGCAATATGAGTCCCGTGTGTCTGGCAGTGTAAACCTGCCGAGGAGACAGTGAATCCAAGTGAAGTCGTCGGGCAGCAGCACTCCTCTCTACAAAGCTTTGGTCAATATTTCTACATAATCGGCAATAACAAAGCACCCTGCCCTAAACAATAGCCAAACTAAAATGCTATTCAACCTGTAACGTAGTTACACTAACTCTTAGTTTGGTTTTATTTTTAGTTTTGTTCCATGTCACTTCACTAACTCTCATGTCATTTCAGATTCTGCCACTCCCCCCTGCTTTGCATTACCTGCTGATGTCATTCACCTAGCCTGCCCCACCCCCATACTCACCTGCTTCTCATCAGCTAATCAGCCCCTCAGTATATGTACCGGTCCATTTCCCTCAGTTCTCTGCCAGATTGTTCTACATGTTCGCACTAGACTCTCCAGCTTTCTTCTCCCGACTGATCTCCCGTTGCCGACCCTCGCCTGGATCTCGTCTGCCTCTCCTGCCTTGCCCCTCGCCTGGATCTCGTCTGCCTCTCCTGCCTTGCCCCTCGCCTGGATCTCGTCTGCCTCTCCTGCCTGCCCCTTGTCAGATTTGTTTGCCTCTTTTTGATCTCCTGGTTTTGACTCTGCCTGTTGTTGGACTTAGTAAACTGATTTTTCCCTTGCAACTCACCTGCCTCGTTGTCGTGCTTTTGGGTTCTCCTTTGCCAGCACCAGTGACTGTGACAGAACAATCTGGGCACCATGAACCCAGCCGACGCTGACGCAATCCGTGAGGAGCTGAGAGCACAGGCCAATGCTCTTCAGTGCCACGACGAACTAGTTACCTCGATTTCCGGCGGTCTACGGGAGATGGCGGCTCGTCACGAGAGGGGCTTGGGATTCATGAACTTCTCCAAAGGCTCTCGCTGTCAGATCGTGGTCCGGACCCTGCATCGCCTGTCAGCCCTCCAGTCCGGACTCCTCCAGTGTCGGATGCTCGTTTGCCCCCTCTGGAACGTTATTCCGGTGTTCCGGGTAGCTGCCGGCCATTCCTCGTGCAGTGTTCCCTCGCCTTTGAACTCCAGCCTTCCGCCTTCCCCACTGAAAGGTCCCAGGTGGTGTATATTGTCTCTCTGCTTGCTGGCAGAGCAAGAGACTGGGGAACCGCAGAGTGGGAGAAGGAATCCGCCATCTGCTCATCTGTCAAGCTGTTCTCCGACGAGCTACGGAAGGTTTTTGACCATGTCACACACGGAAGAGAGGTCGCTCGGGGTTTGTTTAACCTGGTGCAGGGAGGAAGGTCCGTATCAGATTACTCCATTCAGTTCCGTACTGTAGCAGCGGAGAGTAACTGGAACGCTGCTTCGCTCTTCGATGCCTTCTACAACGACCTCTCCGATGACATCAAAGACAAGCTGGCGGCCCGCGATCTTCCTGCTGATCTGGACGCACTTGTCTCTCTCTCTATCCGCATAGACAGTCGTCTGCGGGAGCAGCGGAGGGAGAAAGTTTGGTCTGCGGCTTCACCTGTGCGGGTTAACCAGCCATTCCACCCTCCGGGGCGTCCTTCTGAGCAGCGCACAAATGCTCATTGTGACGCTCCTGAGCCAATGCAGCTGGGCAGGACACAGCTGTCTACGGCAGAACGACAGCGCCGCCTAAAGGAGAACAGGTGTCTGTACTGTGGTCAGGACGGCCATTTCGTCTCTTCGTGTCCAGTAAAAGACATGGCTCACCAGTCATCCAGAGGGCGCTGGTGAGCCGGACTGTGAACTCAGAAATGCCCTCTCGGTCTTTGGTCCAGGTCAAGCTGTCCTGCTCTGGGAATTATCAGACTGTCGCAGCTCTCATTGACTCTGGGGTGGATGAAAGCCTGTTGGACATGACTCTTGCCTCCCAGCTAGGTCTTGGTCAGGTGGTTCTGGAAAAGCCTTTCGACGCCACAGCCTTGGATGGTCATCTTTTGTTCCGGGTGACACATCGATCTACTCCCCTTCAAATGATCATTTCAGGTAATCATACTGAGACTCACTTCACTTGATCAATGCTCCACAACAACCTGTCATTTTGGGATTTCCTTGGCTTAGGAGACATAATCCACACATTGACTGGTCTTCAGGCACTATACTGCAGTGGAGTACTCATTGTCATGCTGTCTGTTTGAAGTCTGCCCTGTCATCTGCCTCTGGTTTGACTGTCCCCTCTGAGTTTCCAGACCTGTCAGGAGTTCCTATGGATTACCTGGATCTAAAGGAGGTGTTTAACAAGGCCCGGGCCACCTCTTTGCCGCCGCATTGCCCTTATGATTGTGCCGTTGAACTCCTCCCAGGTACATCCCCCCCTAGGGGGCGACTCTTCTCCTTATCAGTTCCTGAAACAAAGGCTATGGAGAAGTACATCAATGACTCCCTGGCGGCAGGGATCATACGACCATCATCGTCTCCCGCTGGAGCAGGATTTTTTTTGTGGAGAAAAAGGACAAGACCCTACGACCTTGCATTGACTTCAGGGGACTTAATGACATTACCATCAAAAACAGGTACCCTCTTCCATTAATCTCCTCTGCTTTTGAACTGCTACAAGGGGCTACCATTTTCTCCAAACTCGACCTCCGCAACGCTTATCATTTGGTGAGAATCATGGAGGGTGATGAGTGGAAGACGGCCTTTAATACTCCTAGTGGTCATTACGAGTATTTGGTCATGCCGTTTGGCCTCACTAATGCTCCTGCAGTATTCCAGGGATTAGTGAATGATGTTCTGCGGGATCTGCTCAACATGTCTGTTTTCGTGTATCTGGATGACATTCTCATTTTTTCTAAGTCCAGGGAGGAGCATGTGCTGCATGTACGTCAAGTCCTTCAGAGGCTCTTGGAGAACCAGCTCTTTGTTAAGGCAGAGAAATGTGAGTTTCATGTTTCAGAAGTATCCTTCCTGGGTTTCTTCATCAACGCTGGCAACATCCGGATGGACCCGGCCAAGATCAAGGCAGTCACTGACTGGCCAACTCCATCCACACGCAAGGAGCTTCAACACTTCCTGGGATTTGCCAACTTCTACCATAGGTTCATTCGGAACTACAGTTCAGTGGCAGCTCCCCTCACCACTCTCACTTCTCTCAGTGAGCCCTTCCGGTGGTCCTCCGTGGCTGAAGCGGCTTTTGGTGAGTTGAAGTCACGCTTCACCTCTGCTCCTATTCTCATCTTCCCAGATCTTGCTCGCCAGTTTATTGTAGAGGTGGATGCCTCGGACACCGGTGTCAGGGCAGTTCTTTCTCAGCGGTCGGCTGAGGACCAGACGGTTCACCCATGTGCTTTCTTCTCCCGGGAACTGGCTCCAGCGGAGAGGAATTATGACATTGGGAACTGGGAGCTGTTGGCAGTCAAGCTTGCACTAGAGGAATGGAGACACTGGTTGGAGGGGGCGGAGCAACCATTTGTGGTTTGGACTGACCACAAAAACCTTGAGTACATCTGATCGGCCAAAAGACTGAACTCTCGTCAAGCAAGGTGGGCTCTCTTCTTCAACCCCTTTGACTTCTCCCTCTCATACAGACCAGGTTCTAAAAACGTCAAGCCTGATGCCCTGTCCCATCAGTTCCAGTCAGAGGATTCCCCATCCCAGCCTGAAGGTATTCTCTCCTCTGCATGCGTTATCGGAGCGGTAACCTGGGAGGTGGAGGACAAGGTAAAATGCTCCCACACTGAATACCCTGCTCCTAGTGCTTGTCCAGAGAACCGATTGTTTACTTTACTTTGCTTTAGCCCTCCTGGTGGTCTTCCATGGAAAGGGACACCAGGGAGTTCATTGCTGCTTGCCATGTCTGCTCTCAACATAAGAGCTCTCACCAAGCTCCATCCGGTCTCCTTCATCCTCTGCCAGTTCCTCGTCGTCCCTGGTCTCACATTTCTTTGGACTTTGTCACCGGCCTACCACCTTCTAAGGGTAACACAGTTATACTTACTGGTATTGATCGCTTTTCCAAAGCCGCCATGCTCATTCCATTAACCAAATTACCCACCGCCAAGGAAATGGCTAAAATTTTGTTGCAACATGTGTTCCGGCTGCATGGTCTCCCATCTGATGTGGTCTCTGACCGGGGACCACAATTCACCTCTCACTTGTGGTCCGAGTTTTGCAGGTTGCTGGGGGCTACTGTCAGTCTGTCATCTGGTTTCCACCCACAATCCAATGGTCAAGCAGAACGTATGAACCAAAAGATGGAGACAGCCCTGCGCTGCCTTGCTTCCCGCAACCCTTCCTCCTGGTCTGAGCAGCTCCTATGGATTGAGTATGCTCATAATACTCTGCCCAGTTCAGCCACTGGTCTGTCACCCTTCCAATGCTCCCGGGGCTACCAACCACCGCTCTTTCCAGAGCAAGAACAGGAAGCCAGCGTTCCCTCTGTTCAGGCGTACGTCCAACGGTGTCGGCGCACTTGGATGCAGGCCCGCTCCACACTCCTGCGCTCTTCCGACCGTTACCAACGGTCAGCCAACCGACATCGCAATCCTGCACCCCGGTACACCCCAGGTCAACGTGTCTGGCTGTCGACACGGGATCTTCCTCTCAGAGTGGACTCCAAGAAGTTGGCCCCCCGTTTTGTGTGCCCATTCCCGATCTCTAAAATAATCAACCCTGTGGCTGTCCGTCGTCGTCTTCCATCATCCATGAGGATTAACCCCACATTCCATGTTTCCAAGGTCAAACCTGTCAATGAGAGTCCACTTCTGCCCCCCTCCAAACCCCCACCAAAAAACAATTTAAACACTAGGGTATTATTATAGGCCTACTACCTAATAAGCAAAAAAAATGTCCACCGCGTCCTGTTTGCATGGAGCCCATTGGACGTATATATTTGATCCCATCATATTCCTTGGCGCAATGGGAACGGCTGCTTCATTTATTTTTTGTGTGTGGATAGGATAGAGGATAAACCGCTCCCCAAAATGACATTAGTAGACAGCCTACACGTGGTTCGTGTTCATAAATGCAAGTTATGCGGCGAGGTCAGTCGCCCATAAATGTACATATTAACGTTAATGGGTTGCAGCGGCGCTGCAGGGTTTCTTTATTCCGGACCAAAATGACCGTAAAGCAAGTTAACGGCGTGATCGTTAACTTTGGGGACGGATCAAGGAATCTTCTTACGAGGCAAAATGTGCAATCCTCTTGGGGGGGGGGGCGTGGAGGGGGGGGGGACGTTGTCTTGGGTTTTGTCTCGTCACTGGTTTGCATTGCTTCACTTTTAAGTTCGCCTCCTCATCCCACGCCAAGAAGACCACCGACGTCAGCGCTTTTCGAGGTTCACAATATCGTGTTCAATAAGTTATAGAGTCGCCTTGTGAGTCAGTCCTCTCCTTTCCACATGCCCCCCCCCCCTTTAACACACCGACACAAGTGAAAACTGGCTTTGTAAAAAAAAAAAAAAAGAATTAATCAATTAATCAATTAATTAAACCGGTTTAGGGTTTGGAAGTAGGCAGTTCACAAGCTATGATCAGACATTTTGTGTTCAACATTTTTGCAGTTTGTCTGGCGATATTAAAATAAATAATACCAGTTTAAACCACTGTTTAAACTGGGTTTGTAAAAAGAAAAAGAAGTGAACATCCAAATTACGCCGGTAGGGGTCGCAATTGCATTGTAGTGCTTGTCTCCGCAGCTAAACGCATGGACGTCTCCCTCCGCACTCGGGTGCGGGTTCAGTCACGCTGCTGAAGCGCACTTCTCGCGTCTGACTGCGCGCCATAGCGAATGAAGGAAGGAGATGGACGTCTCTGCGCCTTAAGTGTCCACTTACCTACTGTAAGGTTTTTTAATGAACTAGCATATGCCTGGCCGTGCGCAAGGCGCGCAGTGAGTATCACTGGGAGCCTAGGACAGACGCTGATAGGATCCCTCTTTTCCATACTTTTTTCGTGATGGACGGAAAGAGGAAGGGGAACATAAAGAGCACCGTTATGGAAACAGCTGCTGACTCTTGCACTTTAAACTAGTGATGAGAAAGGGAGCAACTAGAGAGAGAGAGAGAGAGAGAGAGAGAGAGGGAGAGGGAGAGGGAGAGAGCGAGAGGGAGAGAGAGAGAAATAGCCACACTGATGTATAGCAAGAATTAAAAGCAGTCTCTTCAAGTGGCTGAGATGCACAGGTGTATACAAGCCTCAGGTGCAGGACGAGAGAGAGCAACAAAGAGATGGCAAGAAATGGAGAGAGAGAGAGAGAGAGAGAGAGAGAGAGAGAGAGAGAGAGAGAGAGAGAGAGAGAGAGAGAGAGA
>JAOPJH010000124.1:12279217-12289455 GCA_027122575.1 Merluccius polylepis | reverse complement strand
ACATTACAAGTATTAGTGTGTGTGTGTGTGTGTGTGTGTGTGTGTGTGGTGCAGAAGGGTCCGAGGTGTTCAGAGTGAAGAAGTCCAACTACAGCAAGAAGATAGTGAAGCAGCTGAAGAAGGAGTACAAGGAGGACTTGGAAAAGACCGGACCCGTTAAACAGGAACCTGGCTCAGGTGGGTCCAATGCCTTCTGTTGGATTCAGTCAACGCCCCAATGTTTGTTTAAATGTATTTTCTTTTCTTTTTTTTTAATAATCAGCGTAATAAAAAACAATGGTACAACTACAGTAGCTATTACCGAGGGCGAGGAGCTATCCTCTATTTATTATGCATGAGAGGGATTGAGACAAAATAATGAAATTATTCTGCTGGACTACAGTTATCTTGATAAAGGATGTTTTTAAAGGATGTTCTTTAAGGGCTTGAAGTGCAATAGCCTTAATGTTTGCGTTTATGCCGTTTCTTTTTGTTGTGGTTTGTTGATGTAAATTGTGTTTGTACTCTGATATGAGCAGTTGAGTACACATTTGGCTGCACAAAAATAACCCCTTACCTGGAGTCCTTCAGCTGCCCTGCACCATGTGGTCCAAATCTGAAACCATAATTGTTTCAGATTTGTTGTTGTTGTTGTTGTTGTTGTCACTAAGTATCGTTGTGTATCTCCAGACGGGGGGCCCCCTGTGGTGGTGAAAGAGGAGCCCCGCAGCACGGCGGGCAGTGACCACGGCGAGGAGGAGATGGAGGTGGACAGCACCGAGGACCACGAGGACGAGGCCCCCAGGGGCCCGGCCTCCCAGGGACACGCCCCCGTCGCCAAGGGCAACAGCATGGCGGGGTCCTTCAACACCCTGTCGTCCCTGAGCAGCCTTAGACCAGGTAGCGCGCGCACACAGACACATACACAGACCGACCAACCTTGTAACACATACATGCACACAGCCACACACACAAAACGCAGACCAGAAGCACACACAGTGGCTAGGCTGTTGGACTCTTCGCTGAAAGGTTCTGGGTTCGATCCCAAGGGTCCTCAGCCTGTAAGCCTGAGTATATGAGCATAGTATCTGCTCCTGATTTAAGTGCGTCTGTGTGCATCTCTCTGCTTGAGCACCTTCCCTGCCAATACTTTGGTCAGATTTTAGTTTTTCTCTGCGACTAACCCTCCCGTCTTCTCCTCCTCCTCCTCCTCCACCACCAGGGGAGATCCCGGACGCGGCGTTCATCCACGCGGCCCGGAAGCGGCGCCAGCTGGCAAGGGAGCTGGGCGGCGAGCCCCCCCTGGTGGAGACGGACACCCCCAAGAAGCGCCTGGCGCGGGAGGACGAGGAGGAGCAGGACGGCAGCGACGACGAAGACGACGAGCGGATCAGCTTCAGCGGCGTGAAGAACAAGAGCCAGCGGCAGAAGATCGCCGAGGAGATAGGTAAGGCCTCGCCTCGCTCTAGAGGAAACGGGAGACGGGGTAGGGTGCTGAGGAGGAGACGGAGGAGATGTGTAGGCCTCGCCTTGCTCTGGAGGAAATAGGAGACAGATAGGCTGCTAAGGAGGGACAGGAGATAGGTAGGCCTTGCCTTGCTCTGGAGGAAACGGGAGACATGGGTAGGGTGCTAAGGAGGAGACGGAGGAGATGTGTAGGCCTCGCCTTGCTCTGGAGGAAATAGGAGACAGATAGGCTGCTAAGGAGGAGACAGGAGATAGGTAGGCCTTGCCTTGCTCTGGAGGACATGCGAGACTAGGGCTGCAACTAATGATTATTTTGTTTGATTATTGTCAATAAATCTTATTTTTTCGCCGAATCATCTGTTGTGAAACCTAAATGGATGAACTGTTCATCTGAGTCATTCTGGCAAAGGCGCCTGCGGTAGAGAAGTGACACAGAAGACGAGAGTAGCGTTGAATATGTCGCTGGGAAAGTGATTAGAGTCCTTCATTGTCTCTCTGTCTCTCTCCCCCCCCCCAGGCATCGAGGGCAGCGACGACGAGGGTTTGGACGCCGGCCACGACGAGGAGCTGAGCCGCTGGGAGCAGGAGCAGATCAGGAAGGGGATCAGCATACCACAGGTGGGACTCACTCACTCACACACACACTCTTGCTCTTACTCAATCACTCCCGACACACTCTCTTACTCACTCACTCACTCATTCATTCATTCACTGCTGGTGTGTCCCCAGGTGCCGAGCAACCCCGCGGAGAGCAACCCGGCCTACTACCAGAACAGCTACGAGACGCAGCCCTACGGCGCCTCCTACAGCGTGCCCTACGCCTACAGCACCGTGACCCCTGCCGCCGTGGCCCCCACCCCCACGGACAACGGCGCCGGTGCCGCTTACAGCTCCTCCCCCGCCGGGGAGCTGGCCCCGGTCTCCTCCGATCTGGTAAAGAAACGCCTGCGTGACAGGTATGTAGAGCGACGGGCGCGGCGGGAACGCCAGCCATCACTTGTTAGATCCCGCATCGTTAGGGAGCAGCAGGCGGCGGTGGTTGGGGCTTCCTGCTTAAGGGATGCCTACAGCTAGACGGAGGACATTGGGTTTTCAAAGGCAGAACTTTTTGTCTAGGAGTCAAACACCCGAACCACTAGACTATGCTGCCCCCCCCCCCTTCCCCCCCCACCTATTTAGTCTTGTAACCAAGCAAACCACGATTTAGGGTAGAGAGGCCCTTTTACCTGCACCGACGCTGTTCGTCCAGATGGGAGCAGCACCGAGACAGGACTGTAAAAAGAAAAGTGTGTTTTGTTTTTCGACAATAAAGACAGATGCGGTCAAAAAGAGCGGGAATCCAATTTAGCATTGGGCCGCAGGTTGGCATCGAACCCGCGCCGCTCGCTACGAGGAGCAGGCCCACCGTCCGCGTGGTCAAGCTGTGACTCGATGCTAGCTCAGCTCACGCCGTCTTTTGTGTGTGTGTGCGTGTGTGTGTGTGTGTGTGTGTGTGTGTGTGTGCGTGTGCACATGTGTACGCAGGCTCGGCCAAATGCGCGCGGGCCACGAGGCTAACGCCAAGCGCTACGATCAGATCGTCGACGAGCTCACCGCCTCCGAGACGGCCATTCACCGCCTGGAGGGCTCGTCCAATGACAATGCAGAACAATATAAATTCTTGCAGGAGATGCGAGGGTATGTTGGAGACTTGCTTGAGTGTTTCGGTGAAAAGGTAAGGGATGAGTTCGCCGCTGTTTTGCGTTTCCCTTGTTGTGTTTTTTTTTTTTCAGTTTTGAGCTTTGCGTTTATATGTGTCTTGTAAAGGCGACACGTTGAGATTTCAACACGTTTTAATTGACACCCGTGAACCGCACCGGTCTAGGCCTGCTAATGTTTTAAAACATGGTTTTAATTAGTCACTTACAGTGCCACTTCAAAGCTTCAGGGAAACTGAATAGGCATGCCACTCATAACAATGAAGACACATAACAGTCGTGACACGGCAACACATGCTTTTATATTGGTGTCAAACATTGTAGGCGTCATGGCAACAACGAGGGTGGCTAATGATGTTTTCGATGACAAAGAAAAGCATTCTGGGTCATGATGATAATTCATACAGGATCATCTCCTCTTGGTTTTTTCTGATGTAGTTTCTTTTTTCTTTTCTTTTTTTTTACATTCATGAAAATAATGAAATGGAAAGTAGAGAATGGGTATGTCATGAAAATGAATGGGCTTGCACTTCTAAGTACATAGAAGAGCCAGTGTGGAGTTGTGCTATTAGTAGTGTTGATATTTATTACCACTGCTACAATTGTATAGACGTTTCCTATTAAGAGATGCCTCAACGTTGACGCCTCTGGCGCGTGTATTATATGACACTCATGTTATTATTACACATGTTATTTCTGCATGCGTGTCCTCAATAGTTGTGCACGCTCGTCACCGACCACCGAAACAACTAACATGCCTATTTTTAGGGTCGTTCGAGGTCACCTAGGTTTGGCGTGCGACACGGTTCTGTGGTGAAACACAGCGACTGCACAAGCTGCTCCTTCACTCACATGTTCATCTTAACCCAATCAGGACAGGAGGCGTGTGTTGTAGTCCCTTTGGCGGTGATCCATTGTATGCCGGCGTCATTTATCATCATGGGCTTTAATAACCAAGAGCGTCAGTCTGAACCACGGTGTCCATGTAATAGGACACGCCTTGCTTCCACCCGGCCTCCACCAGTCAGACGTTTCCCCCCTGGCTCGGAAGTCCCGCCCATGTGTTGCTCAGACGTCACAAAAGGCATCGTATGTTTCAGGTACCCACCATCCTGGAGCTGGAGTCGGCCATGCACCAGTTACTAAGGCAACGGGCCGCGCGCCTCGTCCAGAGAAGACAGGATGATATAAAAGATGAATCGGCGGAGTTTGCAAGCCTTTCAAGTCAGTCCATCTTGAAGGTTTTTATTGCTCATAACGACCTCGTTGGTTCTCTGTAGAAGTGTGCGTGTGTGTGCGCGTGTGTGTGTGTGCGTGCGTACGAGTGCGAAATAACTTTTGGTTCCATTATTGGTTCCCATCTAACTTGGATTTACCCCATGTGTACAATGTCGCCGTGTGTTTCTGGGAGTGGGAGTCGGTGTGTGTGTGCGTGCGAGAAATAGAGGGAGGGGGGGGGGGGAGCGGCAGGTGATCCTTGTGTATCTGAGCTACACGTATCTCGGAGGCCGTAGCTAGTAGCCTCCTGTTACACATGACTAGAGAGTGATGTGTTATCGGTGTGACATTACTGTTGCATTGACTTAAACCTGTTGCAAGTGGTCGCCAGGTAAGTCCCTTAAAGTACAGACTATGTCAACATGTTTATGTATGTACTGTATGTATGTATGGGGGAGGGGATGCAAAGTGGTATTCGTTAGCCATTGCTCCAGAAGGCAAACTTGTGATTGTTAATATATTGGCTATCTGCAATGCTCCTGTGTTCTTCTCTACAATCAGGTTTAATGGTCTAGAGTAGTGGTTAGTGGTATGTGGCTCACGCCTGCCCGTTCTCGGGGATCGTGACGTGGTACCTGTCTCTTCCAGGCAAGGCCGTCATGGCCCCCAGCCTCGACTCGTTTGGCAGTGACCGCACTTCCTACCAGGAGCACTCGCGCCAGCGCAGGATAGCCGAGAGAGAGGCGCGCCGGTAGGTGGTCCGCCCGAGTCTATCGCTTTAGCCGTCTCCATCGAAATCTTTCTCTTCAAATTCGTCCGCACGCATCTCTCCTCAAATCCATCCATCCAAACATAATGAGTTATTTAGGTCCAGGCGCTGTGGCGGCGTCTAATTTTCTCCTGGCGTTTGACATCACAGGACTCGCAGGCGGCAGGCCCGGGAGCAGAATGGAAAGAGGGCGGAGCATCGAGAAGGTCTGTCCTCGGACGACGAGGAGACGTCCACCGACATCACCAGCTTCGACATGGAGAGAGGTACGCAACTGTATAACTGCATTCAGTCTCCGAGTGGCTGAGTGGCAACAGGCCCAAGTGAAACCACATCGTTGTCGAGGAAAATAAAGTCAGTTGTTGGATAAAACTCCTTTTGACCCAGCGTTGGTGATAGATTTGTTACTATGGACAGTAGTACATTCAGCCGTGTCTTGCAGTGGAAGTATCTTAGATTAGAGAATAATAGGGAGGGTCATTTCCCTCATGGATCCTTGAGAAGAAACTAGGGACCTTGAGAAGAAACTAGGGACCTTGAGAAGAAACTAGGGACCTTGAGAAGAAACTAGGATTGCAATCACTGGCATGAAGCGATGGCTGAAAACCTCCTGAGCTCTTCCGCTTTGTCTCTCAGATCGCATCGAGCGGGAATGTAAGAAGGCGTTTGAGGACGTGGTGGAAGACTTCCACTCACTGGACTGCATCAAGGCGCACTTCGAGGTGTGGAGGCGGGACTATGTCCAGTGTTACCGAGAGGCCTACATCAGCTTGTGTCTCCCCAAACTCTTCAACCCGCTGGTGCGACTGCAACTCCTCACCTGGAGCCCCCTAGAGGTCAGGAGGTCCTCCGAAATATAAATATAAACGCAAACATACAATACTCTCCAAGTGCATTCATTGTTGGCGCCGGTGGCCGCAGTGGGAGCCTAACCCCTAACCCCGGCAGTGTGGATGCCAGCTCTACCAGTTGAGCTAGAAAAATACCACAAAATACTGCATTTACGAGTTAGTCATTTAGTTATTTACTTTTTGGTTGGGAGTCAAAATACCCGAACCAGTAGACTATCTCTATTGATGCCCGTCTAAAAATGTACAAAAAATATGTGTTCATAATCCCGCCTGACTTGGTTTCCCGGCAGGCGGAGTGCGCCAACTTCGAGTACATGCTGTGGTTCGAGTCGCTGCTGTTCTACGGCTGCGAGGAGCAGGGCGTCCTGCAGGCCGGAGACGTGGACCTCAACCTGCTGCCCGCCATCGTGGAGAAGGTGCTGATCTCCAAGCTGTCTGGTAAGGACCCGCACACACACACACGCACACACACACTCTGGAACACGCTAAAATGAAACGGGCTTGGAGACCCATCTTGTGTCTGTTCATCATGGAGCATCAGAGCAGAAGCGTAACGATGCGGGTCTCGGGTGGGGGGGGTGTTTTTTCCAGTGTTGGTGGAGCAGGTGTGGGACCCCCTGTCCAGCAGCCAGACGTCCAGGCTGGTGGGCTTCATACGCAGGCTGTTGAGGAGCTACCCCACGGTGCTTCACGGGGACAACCGCTACACCCAGGTACGCTACGCTACGCCCCGCCGCCGCCCCAACAATAGTGCCAGTTATGAACTGTATTTGTATGGCGACAATTGCTTTAAAAATGATACAAGGGAACGGTCTTGACATACTTGGGTGTTGAATGATGGCTTATGAACAAATAATAAAAATACATCCTTGACCAAAAAAAAAAGAAGTCAATAAATGAAGAAAAAAAATAGGGAGGGAATAATGGTCAAGTAAAAGAATCAGGTGCTCGACGTGGATAGAGGCCAGTAATCGAATAAAAAGAAAAAAACAATGACGGCTCACTGTGGCTGGAAGTCCATTGTGTCGGCAGCAGAGTCAAAATGTGTCAGTGAATACATGAGTTGGCAAAAAAATGTAACAAGATATCGCATAAAGTCAAGTCTTATCAGAAAGGGCTTTGTCAGAGGGGATTGGAGAGATGCTACCATAGCAACGGAGAGACTCCATGTTTGTAATGACTCGGTTGTTTCTCCTCCCAGGAGCTGCTGAAGAGCGTGGTCCTCAGGGCCCGGCGCTCCCTGGACGAAGACGTCTTCCTGCCGCTCTATCCCAAAAAGTAAGTCCCAATATCTTAATCGTAAAGACAGCCACTGTTTGAAGCCGGCCCGCTACCCCAGCCCACAGCGTTTTATATCTCCCTGCTCAACCCTAATTCAGTCCTGGTGCTCCTCTTAATGTAGTGTAGCTTCTGTTGTGTTGGTATCATTCGTCGGTGTCTTTTAAATGTGTCCTCTCTGGGTGGGATGTGTTGTTTTCAATGTACCCCTTTTTGGGTGGCAGACTTCTGCACTATTTCTATCCTATTCTAGAATTGTTGGTTTGAATCCTACTGATCCACATCCTTGAGCAAGAACCCTACCTGCATTTTCTTCAACCAGTCAACAATGTCTATTTTCTAAAAAGGCGTGTACTAATTATTTTTGTGCTTATTTCCGCAGTGTCCTTGAGAACAAGAACGGCGGTCCCTACTTATTCTACCAGAGACAGTTCTGGTCCTGTGTAAAGGTACGGCTGCAGGAATTACACATGCTAATGTTATAACACAAATAACCTCCTAGCATAGCACTGTGACGGTTCTACTGCGTTTGTCTTGGTAGCCATTGAGCCGGCTTAGCGCTACGCAATCGATGTATTCCCTTAGTTTATGTAGCCGTTGAGCCCGCTAGCGCTAAATGACCTGTGTTGTATTTCCTTTGATTTGTAGCCGTTGAACCTGCTAGCATTGTGCTATGTGACATGTCCAATTAAATGTTGATTTGTAGCAATTGAGCCTGCTAGCATAGCACACTACATGACTTGCTGTGTTCCTATTGGTTGTCGTAGCTCCTAGGCAACATCCTGCAGTTCGAGGGCATCCTCTCCAGCTCGTGTGTGCGAGAGCTCGCCCTGGACAGCACACTGAACCGCTACATCCTCTCTGCTCTGCAGACCACAGACTCCACCGACGACAGTGTGCTCAAGTGCCAGCAGGTAGCGTAGTCCACACATCTACCACAGCGGTTCCTACCCTAGCTTGGCCGGCGTCAACGTCATTTAAGAGTCAAGAGTCCCCTCTCTAACAGAGTGGGCAGAGATCATTGTCACAGTTTTGGCCCCCCCGCTCCAGGAACCCAAGACTTGATTAACAAGTTGGGCCAGACAGGAGATGAGTCAGGAGATGACTCGAGGCATTACTTTATGACCTCCTCACACCCCACCAGATCAAACGTAGCATCGTCTTCCCGGGCCGGGTATCTGAACCCTTGACCCCCACCACGCATTGTAAAACACTTAGCAGACAGCAACAAACGAATGTTATGCTAACTTGGATTTTTCTGCCACATGAGAATCACGCCACACCAGTCGGTTAGCAGTTAGCTTGTGGGTATGACTCATTACAGGCAGTTTGTTTATATGTACTGTACAGGACCTTTTTACTGAACCTTTTTCCAATTCATTTTCCAATTATTTATTTAATCAAAAATGCACCATCAAATAACAATAGCTTATCAATGTCGGCAGTCTCCCGTGTTTATATCTGCATATCAGGCCCCTGAACCCAACACTGATCTAGTGTCCTAATACTTAGCACACATTACAGGAGAATTAGCCCGATTTCCCCCCTCGACGCTGGTCAGCGAAGCCGTGATTTGTTGACGGTTCTACCGATTTCGATCCGAAGTTTTAATTTTGCGAGATTATCCTGTAGAGTTTCAAAATGGCAAATATTAAACACGTTCGTAACTCTTTCTCGCGTCGGTTTGTTCCCCCCCCCTCCCTCCAGGTGGTGCAGTGTTTCCCGGCCCAGTGGTTCTCCGGGTTGTCCGGCCAGAAGACGCTGCCGCAGCTGGAGCCGCTGTGCCGCTACCTGACCCACGTGGCGAGCACGTTGTACCGCAGCAGCCTGGCCGCGTCCGACCTGGAGCGCCGCGCGCTCAAGTAAGCGCCGCCGCCTCCACACCGCTGGCAGAAAACACACACTTTAGAGGAAGTCTGACTGCATACTCTGAAATGGAAGTGTGTTCTCACACATCCACTTTTATACACTTTGAACATTTTTTTATATTAGTCTGATGACATTTTCTGTGTCAAGCCGCCGGGTTACAGTCATGGTTGTCGTCATAGCGACGGCCAGGGTTTCTGCCTCGGTTGCGGCCGAGGTTTTGGCAGCGGCGGCGTGGATCTCGGTCATGTGTCAAACATGATTTGTATTGTTTGTTATTTGCGATGACAAGGCTATTCTCTTTCCCCGTTTCCGCAGGGACCAGATCAAAGAGGTGGTGAAGATGCTGGGACAGATGAACGCGCTGGACCACATCATCACCGTGGCGACGGAGCACGGCATCAAGGACATCAAACCGCTGCTGGAAGCAAAGTAGCCCCGCGGTTGGGACCCCGTGGCGGCAGCGGCGGCGCCCTGCCTCCCGACCGCCGAGAGCGCTTTGATCCTGAGTCATAGGAAGCGGAAGCAAACAAACAAACGGACATTGATGTAAATGTTGTGAATAGTTGTACATTGTGTGCAGGGGAGGGGGGGGGGGGGGGCATGAGAGTGTGTTCGTTTGGATTTAATACTGGATTTTTAACTGAGATCTTCAAGTTTTGGGGTTCATGTTGAGGGTATTGGTTGAAAGACTGGACTACATAAACCACGACCAGGGACGAAGATCTGGAGAAGAAAAACAACAACGACACCGCCGTGAAAACCTTCTTCAAAACTTCTGTTTCTGCTGCATTACATTAACACTGCGGCATTTGTGCTGGCTGTAAACAAAAAAAAAAAGAAAAGCGAATCATCTCCCCGGTTTCCGGTACGTGCCAACGGAGGGCGGCGTCGACCCGCTCGCCTGCCGGCGGCGACTACAGAGACGGACGGCGACGGCAACGGCGTCGCGCCGCGCGGACGCCACCGTTTCTGGTTTTTACGTAATTCTTCGTCATCCTTTCGGCTGTGCTCTCGAATTATGTTGAACTTTTATTTGCCTGTGAATAAAAACGTGTTTCTAAACTGTTTGTTTTTTTCTTCTGGATCCTAAAACGTGTGTGCGTGTTACGA
>JAOPJH010000124.1:12260148-12270155 GCA_027122575.1 Merluccius polylepis | reverse complement strand
ATAACACCGCCTTCACGTTAAACACGCTCCTCTACCGATATAACACCGCCTTCACGTTAAACACGCTCCTCTACCGACATAACACCGCCTTCACGTTAAACACGCTCCTCTACCGATATAACACCGCCTTCACGTTAAACACGCTCCTCTAACGATATTACACCGACTTCACGTTAAATACGCTCCTCTATCGCTAAAACACAGACTTCACGTTAAACATGCTCCTCTAACGATATAACACCGACTTCACGTTAAATACGCTCCTCCACCGATATAACACCGACTCCAGATTAAAATAATTTCCCCTTTGTTGCTTTTTGTTTCTTTGTTTGATTCTGTCTGTCTCGCTGTCCGCCTCTCGTCTTTGTGTCTATCTGTTTATATTTTCTCTTTCACACACACACAGTTTTACTTTAGACTCAGGTCTTTAACATGGTGGAATAAACATAAGCCATTCTTGAAGCAGAAGAAACCAGCTGTCAGTGTATTAGTGGTGTGGGTCTGCTGCCAGGACCAGAGATGGAGCAGAGGACTCCCCTGCTAATGAGAGGACAGAGAGACACCAGCTAGACTCTGACTGAGCTCCATGTGAACAGCGGGTCTGAATCCATGATGTCACCTAGAGATACAACCACAGCCTACCACCTGGGGTCCCCACCGCTAGTGCTACTGATACCGTGTATGACAAGCCATGGTAGTCAACCGGCTAGGTTGTCCGAATCCCGGGCGCTATCTGCTCCTTAATTGACTCTTCGTTGTCTAAGACCTATAATTCAATCTGACTTAAAGACCGTCAATTCTGTCGCCCCTTTCCAATTACCAAAGGGACATGATCAACAGATGTTATAACAGACTTATGATCAACAGCCAAACACACACAAGGTCGGTAGGTGGTTGGTAACGACTGTGTAGGAGGAAGTGGATTTTTCTATGGATGTTTCCCTGGAGGGACTTCCTGTCTGCTGTAGTCTCACAGCCAGTCCCACCCACACAGTCTGGGTTCTGACAACCTGATGTTGTACTTTTTCCACACTATTTCACACTTTTTCTGTCTTTGTTTATGTGTCTCTCTAGAGAAGGGAAGCTCATTATGAAACATTTCTCAATGTTTTCTTCCCGATCCTCTCCCTATCTCTGTCTATCCTTTGGGAGATCCCCTTCACTCACACGAAAACAATGTGTTGCCTTAGCTCTTGTCTGCTCCATATCTGTGTCTGTCTGTCTGTCTGTCTGTCTGTCTGTCTGTCTGTCTGTCTAATTGTAGAGGTTTATAGCTTATGAGTAAAACAGAGGAGTGGCCAGTATAGAGTGGAACAAGCATGGACCTCTGACATCCCATTAAACTAAATGTCTGTGTTCATTATTATATACATGGAGCAAATGTACACTTAAAACACTATTGTAGTTGTTGAATGTATGCAAGGTGAATTAGAAATGGACATTAAAAGAGGGACACCGTTTCAAAAGTACTGAAATGATGAGGGGAATAGAGAGTCTGAAGGGTGTTTAGATGTGGTCTGAAGGGTCTAGTGTGTAGACGCGGTCTGAAGGGTCTAGTGATTAGAAGTGGTCTGTGGAGGACAAATGGTTTCTGGGTTCTGCTTCTGCTGCATCTCATCTGTTGATGAGAATGACGGGAAAGACGTCCTTGCCTGTTTTTTGTCGCTTGTGCTCACGTGTCTTACGTGTCTCTTCTCGTCTCTCTTTCTTCTCAGATTGCTCTCTCCGTGGAGCCGTGATCAGGAAGGTCAAAAAAATTGGGAGCGAATGAGCATCCGTGAGATGACATTTCGGCCCGTTACCAGTCAACTAAAGCATCTCCATCAAAAAGATCCTGAATGAGAAAATAAATCCAGCCATCTGTTGAGGAAGCCACAGCGCCTCATAAATGGCCAAAGGGCTCCACAGGTGTCTTTGAGTGTACCAGAGGATTACATCATAAAGATGAGTAGCCCACCGAGCCTCCAGGGACTGAGGGGGAGCGGCACGGGCCAAGAGATACTGAACAAGACCGAGATCCAGCGCTCGCACACTGGCGACTCTAACGCCAACCAGCTAGGCCTAGCAGGCGGCCAGGGAGAGCGAGGGATCCTGGGGGAAGATGGCTACCCCACCAGACGCCTACAGAGGTTCACCCCCCACGGCGAGGCCCACCAGGGGGTCCAGCTGTCCCAGTACCAGTACATTATGCACAAGAATGACGAGAAGGAGGACTTTGAGGACTTTGAGGATGGCGGGAGTTTCAGAGATGGAAAAGATGAAGAAGGACCGATGTCCATATCGTCCAGCTCCACCGCCAGCTCCGCTTCCTTCAGCGGGAAGAGGAATGACAACGAGAGCAACCGGGGCGATGGACCGCAGCGCAGCGAAAGACGGATCCAGAGGAAGCACGTCTGCCACAGCTCTGAAGAGCTGGACGCGTGCGCCGACGGGTCGGTGGAGAGGGGGGGGGAGCTGGCGCCCGCGAGCCGAGGGAGGGAGCGAGAGAGGCGGAGGCAGGGGAGTCTCAAGGAGTCCAAGTCTGAGACCAACGTGTTCGCCTCCAGTTGTCTGACGGCCGTTTCTCTGAGCGGGAGCCTGGCCAGCGCCCTGGACAGCAGCGGCGCGGCCCAGCAACCGCCTCTTCCAACCTCCAACGCCAGCTACCACCCCAGCTCGCACAACGCTACCTCAGCTCAGATCAGGAGGAAGGCGCCCGCCGTCGATGCCAACCAGAACGCCACACCGGCCCCGATGCAACACGGACCCATGGATGACGCGCAGCGCCCCAGCCAGGGCTGGAGACAGGAGGATGGAGGTCGCTATGGAAATGGGCTCTCCTCCTCAGACGCGAGACTAGGCCTCAGGAGGAAGGGGGGGTTCGAAGAGAGGGTGTTACCGCCTCGGCGACAACAGCTGGTCCGGCCGCTCTGTCAGAGCGAGACGGGGAGAGGGTGGGGCTTAGCCGAGCCGATGGCCGCGGCTCCACAGAGGGAACCCGACCAGGCAGATTGTCAAAGTCAGGGGACCAACAAGAGGTTTCTGAAATCGGCCTTGCGCGAACCCTCCGACGTCTCCCACCTGTACAACATCCAAATGCTCTCTCAACGGAGACAATCCAAAGAGCCGGCCTCCATCGAGGCCCAGTCCCTGGACAGACAGCCGTCCACCGCCAGGCGTACCTCCAGCCCTTCCACCCTGCCGCCCGGCGCAGAGAACCGAGTCCAGGCCCAACTCACGTACAGGAGGAACTGCTCCAGCCCCAACAGGTCCACAATTGGACCCAGGACATCCACTCCCCCTCACTCTCCTCTCAGGACTCCCCAGGGGTCTCCACGCAGGCAATCCTCCATGTTCTTCGTCTCCAGGACCGTCTCAGGGCCTCGACACCCCCAGCCCCAGCCTGGGACCAACCCCGCTGTCGAGGCATCCTCTCAGGGTTACAGCACCAGTGGTCTGAGACCCCCAGTCAAAACCAACATAAGCACAAGTGGAATCCCCAAAGCGCCTATTAACCACCACCAGCAGCAGCAGCAGCAGATCTCCCCAAACCGCTTCCCCATTTCCAGCCCCAGAGAGACCTCCCCTTCCCCAAAAGGGAACCTGAAACCCAAAGGCGTGCGTCCCAAAATCATCACTTCCGTGCGGAAGAGTCCCCAGGTGAGGCCGCAGGCGATTGACGCCGGACCCTACCAGGTGTCCTCCCTGCCCTCCAGGCTCTCCGCTTACTCCCAGACCCAGACAAGCCCCGCCTCCGAGCTCCACCAGAGAGACTCGCCGCCGGACGCCTCCTCCTCCCGGGTCAGGGGGTCGGTGGTGTTCAGTGCCTCCAACCTCCTCTATGAGAGGTGCCGGCAGGAGCAGAACAACATGTTCCCTCCTCCTCCTCCTCCTGCTGCTCCTCCTCCAGGAACCGTCCGGAGCGGTGCGAGGCCTCCCCCCCCTGGACACACACACACTCTGCCTACGGCGCACGCTCACGCGGGCATGCACACGCACGCCCACAGCCACACGGCGCCCCCCAAGCTGGCCGGCAAGGCGGACCACTTTTACGGGTCGCCGCCGAGTGACAAGAGTACCCTCCCCCCAGAGGTGAGTCGTACACATTGCGTGTTTAAATAATGACATGTTTCAGGACAGTTGGCCATAGACACTGTACAGTAGTTAAGGTTTCACAGATCCTCTGTGGAAGATATTTGTGCCTTAATAATCCACGTTTCAAAGTGTTTGCACATTGCAATACTTGACATGACAGGAGTACACCTTTGCAGAGCTTCACCGATTATTTACTAGTGGATTTAGCTATGATAAGCAACAGTTTTTGAACATAATCCATCTTGACTTTTGCAGCTCAGTCTCTGAATGTTTTTAAGTCCCTTTTAAAGACCCACCTGTATTCACTTGCCTTTGGCTAGTGTCTCCCTTTTTGCGCCAGTACATAGTTTTAAATGTTCTCTTTTATTGCATTTCTTAATTTATTTAAACTGCAGCCCTTTTGTTTTTGTGCCTTAGCTCATTCCTTGATTATTGCACTTTATTGTGAAGCACTTTGGTGCGGCTAAGCCGTCTGTAAATGCGCTATATAAATAAAATTGACATTGACATTGTGGAGGGACGGTTAAGCATTTAGCTTAAAATAGTATTTTAAAGAGATTATACATAGAATCAAATAGTGATTTAAATAGAATATTATACATAGAATCAAATAGTGATTTAAATAGATGAATAAGCAAAACAAGAGTGTTAATCACTTGATTACGGTGGAGTCATATGCGTTAATAATTGTTACATGTTTATGAAACTATGTTCTAACTTACTTATATTTCTGTTGAATACAAATGGAAGGAAATAACAAAAATACAATATTTTATTCTTAGCCTTTCAAACGTATCTACTGTCTGAGTGTCTTTATGTCCGTCATTGCTGCCCGATACCCTTTTCTCCTGGGCGTACCTAGAGCTTCTGATACACTGGTCCATTTAGTTACTGATATTTGATATATATACTTATTATGTGCGCAGTATCTATCGCAGTTAAGGTACTAGGGGTTACATTATAATATTACTTTGTAATAGTATAACTAATACAGTTGCAACCAACCAATTACAAACAACACCAAACAATATTTAAAATAGTATATTTGACATTTTTAATTTGTCTTTTAACACCACACAATGCAAGTTATTGACTAAGGAAGATAAGATATAATAAATTATAAACACAGATCATGGTTTCTTTAATGTGAAACTATCTCCAGTGATTGACATTTCAAGGTTACGCCCAAGAGCAACTGGAGCAGGGCAAGCAGAGTGCAGCAAAGTCAATTATTATTATACTATAATATATAGTGCACTATTTGGGGCGTCACCATTGTGTAGTGCTGTCCGAAATTTGAGTGTACAAATCTCGTTCCCTATATAAGTCTAGTGCACTATTAATACCCATAGTGCAGTATACAACTGATATATCCCATGATGCATAGCAGTTTTCATATACTACTGGGTTCTTTATGCAAATTAGCTTAATGCAAAACACTTGTTTTTTCCCGATCTTCCATCGATATACACGTCACGCCAATAGTAGCCAGTGCATAAGTAGTATCTAAACTACCCCCATTCCCTGCCTAAACTTGTCACTAAATAGTGTTCACTATATAGGGATGAGGGAACAAGTGAACCAATTCGAACACGACCAGGGTTTAAATAGAGGAAGTAAATCCACTTATTGGACTTCCTGGAATTGTCCATCCCAGTCATGGGGGGGGGGGGATTGTGTTTATATAATGTTCTGTTATTTGTTGTTCTTTATCCTTGTTCTCAAGGTGAAGAAACTCTTTAAGCCATCCAGGTTTTCTATTCCTCACCCGCACTTGTTTGTCTCGCTTTAGTTTATATACATTAGGGATCATGGGAATTGGCAGGTTGGTGTCCTTCGCAATAGAGTGGTGCAGGAATGAGTCCTAAAACCCGGAAAACCACTTTTGTTTCTCTTGTCTCAAAGTCAATGGGTTTTTTGAATGGGTTTTTGGTTAGATGCCTGAAATAAGGTCTGTGGTTAACACAAGCTCGTGAATTTTGAAGCTTTTACGTGTCTTAAAAAACCATAATTCGTGTTCATTGGTGAAGATTATCTTGCTTAACAAAACGTGAGTATCATAAACTTTTGTTTCCCACAAAGCTTATTTTCTGCAATAATGCAAAATCCAATGGAAAAAACCCCATTGACTTTTTGTCGAAGGAACCCAGGGTGATGCTAACATCCGGGTTGGCCTACAAAAATCCGTCATCCCTGCACCACTCTATGATGCATTAGCATTATGACATGACGTAATACAAATATTTTTCAAGAGAAAACGTCATTATGCATTTCTGCATTCAAGCTTTGGTGAACATTGAACAGAAATAAATTGCTATTGTGGTATAAGATGCACGATTCCCATTCATGAAAACTGAAAAACCAATATGGCAGAAAGATGTGGTAAAACATGCGACCCTTGATTTAACATGGCTCAGGAATGTTGAAAGTATAATGAATTTGACTACAGGCCAAAAGAGCAGGAATTCTTAACGACTGACATCTGCTTTAAACGGGTGATACTCTGTTACTCAACTTTCATGTTTTCTTCGAGATAAAAAACCTGTAAATTTAGATTTGATATGCAGAATATGCCGGAGAATTCCACTTTTTCACTGAAGAGATTTTGCTGAGCATCATCCAATGTATCAATACTGAAACAATATAAATGGGAGTGATTTTATTATGCCAAGAAATCAACATTAAGAAATCCAGTTATTTACATAGTCTTAAAATAAGACAAATACAATGTACAATCATTGTGTCTTTACAAATACAAGTTCATTCCATTGTAATGGTAAAAGTAGACCAAATGTGACTATTAATGTACATTAAAATCAAAATAATGTTTGCCTTCAAATTGATAGCAAACATATTTAAGAAAAGCTATGATTGGCCAGCCTTAATATAAACTTACAATATTTCAGTTAGTTAATAATATAATTTACGAGTTTATAATATATTTTTTAGAAGGGTTGGTTAAAAGCAATGCAACAACCTTTTCCATTCATTTACCTTTCAATAGTAAACAAGTACTACATTGACGACACATGTAGGTGAGGGAACCAGACACAGCACAATAGTAAAGTATTTTGCAATCAACACATTTAGAAGTTGGGCTACTCTAACAAATGTACAGTAGAGGGAATAACAGTGTGTAGTGTAGCTTTAGTGGTCATCCTTGTCTCTGCCTTTTTTTTCCTTCTCATCTTGTAGAGCTGTGCCAAGTTTTTTGATGAGCACAGACAGAACTTTGTCCAAGGGGTCCATAACACCCCTTTGGAGCCACTTAGGGATTGTAGTCCTGGCATGATGGAAACCTAGTTTTTGCAATATGTAGTCCACGCCCACTGGGTCAATCTTGCGTCCAGTCCAGGAAATTAGCCTAGGAAGTAATCAAGTGATTTGTGAGTAGCATATATTTTCATAGAATACTTTTATGGTGTTTTCCCACTGCACAGTACATTCTGCATATCACTGACCCAGATTGGGTTCTATACTTTATTTCCACTGCAAAACAGAAAGTAGGAGTGGTCTGTGAAAAATGACGTGTGCAACTAGAAGAACAAGGGATTTTTAATTTTATGCCAACTGTTCATATTCTGTTTATTCACACTCTCAGATATCCAAATATAAAAATTCATTTAAAAATAAAAATAAAATGTCATGATTGCTAAACAAAACAATTCAAAATGAATACATTCTCTCAAAATCAACACGATGCATCTCTTTGTGTTAAATGTATTTTGTGGACAACAATGGGACTCTACAAGCTATCAAAGTACCTAAGTGAGCTGATGTTGGGGCAGTTGTGATTGAATGATTGCGATAAACCAGCCAAAGGTCTGTACTATTGCTAGCTCCTCCCATACATCACTGTTGGTACTCTTGGCACTTGGTAGACCCATAGATAAGCCTAACTTTATGTTACAGGAAAAGCACAAGGTGTGTCAGTTCGACATAACTATTATAAAACAAAAAGACATGAACAAGCTTATGCTTCAGCCATACCAGAACCTAGTAGTAGAAGATTCCTTTGCATGACGTTTTTCAACTGAAGTGAATGGTATGCCTTGGCTTCCATGTGACTTGTTCAAATTAACGTTCAGTTCTGACCTGAGTGTGGGCTCCAGGTGCCAAGTGTTGCACATGAACTCCCTCCAGTCCACTGTCGTGTAGTTGATGCCCTCTTCTTTGTCCTTGTCTGAGGAGCTGTCATCATGCAGAGCTGTAGGGCTCTTTTGACCAGGCCTGGTTGTAAAGATCCGTGGCGCAAAGAGAGCTGACAAGACAATCACAACAAGAACAGTATGAGCAGTGTGCACAGAAGATTAAGAATAATTTGACACAAATCTGCAGTGCATGCTGATGTGTGCATACCTTTCTCCTTCTCCTTCAGATAGGCAGACACAAGGTCATGGAGGAACATGATGAGCTCAGCGTCCATCGTGACGCAGATATGATCTGTAAACTCTGTGACCACACTGCACTCCACCTTAGGCTTGCTGTTGGAGTCTAGGAATAAAGGGATGAATTAGAAAAACGCTGGCATTAACAACTGAATTTCCCTCATACCATCAATCACTCAAGACTTCACCTCATCCCGATACACCCTGGGGAGGATGTCTTTTGCCGATATTACTTGTTGTTGTTTATTTTACGTTCATGTATTTTTGGGGGACTAGCTAGGATTTGAGTTCGGGGGCTGAAGTACCTGAGAGGGAGTAGTAGTGAACGTTGAATGTGAATCGTGCTGAGAATTTGTAATTAACAAATTGTACATGCTTAATTTAAACAAAGTTAGTTAATATAAAAAAAACCCTCTATGAATATGAATGAATGTGAATAAAACATTGCATGCTTGGTAGTTGAAAAGAACATGGTGCATGTTGTGGGTGTTCTAGTCCCAGGTAGCTCCTATTGGCAAACCTATCTTCTTTTAATTCAGTTCACCCTGATGCTGCCCCAGTTATTTTGTTCTTGACATGTTTTAACTTGTTGCTAATGCTCAAAATCACACATAAACGGCATTTACTCTCAAACCATGACTCGGATTTGCTCCAAATCGCTTGGGGCAACTTATCTCATCACTCATGAGTGACGTGCCCCCGAGACTGCTTGTGGTTTTAATTTGTACTTTTGTATTCAAAAGCATAATAATTCATTGCATTTATATAGCGCTTTTCAAGACACCCAAAGCGCTTTACCTAGTAAATGTTTGTGTGTGTGTGTGTGTGTGTGGGGGGGGGGGGGGATATGAGACCTCATCCACTACCAGAATGAACACTTCATAACACAATGTAGATTCAACCAGATTTAACCACTTTTCTCTTTATCAAATGTACCCGTTAATGAGGGCTCCTCTGGATCTTGCACGTGGATGGACTTGAAGTCTAGCTGCATCCTGGGGAGTGCAAAAATTGTCTCTGTTTCGTGGTTGTAGCTGGAGGAACCACAGAAGCTGCTGAGTAAGCTGGAGCTTTTGGTGCTTGATCCATTCTCCTCATTGTTGGTATCCACATTGCGCAGTAAGTTCAACTCTAAACAGAGGGATGCCAGTAAGTTGAACTCTATTAATCTATACACACACACACAAATACACATATATGCACATACATACATACATATACATATATATATATATATATATATACATACTTATAGTTATATATACATACATACATACACATATGAAAGAGCTCTCCAAAACGCAATAAATCCATTTTGACAGTTTTCAGAAAAATACATTTTTTTTACCTAGACCCACACATTTAGTTAATATTCAATTTATCCTGTTAAAATGGTTTGTTGGCTCAGTTTGAACATGTTGAACAATGATTGTTAAATCAAACAACAGTATTTTTTACTATAATTCGAAGTTTATTTTACTTTTTTTCAAAACGGAACGCATAGCCAACCTAAAGTGAAATCACGTGAAAACACATGATGGGCTC
>JAOPJH010000124.1:11729047-11739382 GCA_027122575.1 Merluccius polylepis | reverse complement strand
CGTCCCCGCCGCACTCGGTCGTGGCCAGCCGCAGGGTGCAGGAGCTCTGCAGCTCGAACGGCACGCCGCCGAACGGCAGGAAGTGTCCGTAGCCGGCGGCGGCGCACAGGGCCTCGGTGCGCGGCTGGCAGAAGTAGAGGCCGCCGCTCTCCTCGCAGTACTCCTCGGCGTGGCACGGCCCCGTCTGGCAGTACACGCTGTTGTCGGAGCCGTTGCAGTAGCAGCGCTCCAGGCATTCCCGGTCCCTCCAGAAGGTCTGGTTGGTGGCCAGCTGGCGCCCGCGACTCCGGCAGCCGCAGTCGCTGCGGGCCACGCAGAGGCCGTCGCGGAGGGCGAAGCCTTCCTCGCACTGGCAGCCCTCCTGGCACGGCAGCGGGCACGGCGCGGTGGGCTGGTCCAGGTTGCCGCAGGTCAAAGGGCAGGCGTTGGTGCACTCGTCGAAGTGGCTGTGGTCCGGACACGGCAGAGCTGCTCGCCAAAAAAATTCAAATAACAAAATGTTATCGTACGATAATGGGTCGTCACTGGAGCCGCTTCAAAGTGCGGGGGGTCACAGTCTACTTACGACAGTTGGTGGCGCTTCTCCAGGATGCCAGGCCCACCTGGGCGTCCTGACAGGCCGAGGCGTAGGCCTGCAGCGAGGAGCACAGAGCCGAGCGGTTGCCCTCCCTCACGCACATGTTGTACAGGCAGTTCCGGAAGAACGGCGAGGGGTTGATGGCGGCGTGGCACGCCAGGAAGGAGCTGTTCCCCGGGTCGTTGATGTTGCCGCACATCCAGGGGCTCTGGTAGACGCGCAGGTCCGTGCACATGCGGTAGAGATCGTCGCAGTCGCCGTTGCAGGTGAGGTCGTCGGCGATGGCCCGCCAGCCCTCGGTGAACTGCTCGTTGGACTCGGCCTGGCGGCCGTTGGGCAGGCGGAGGTCGTCGGACGCGTTGCGGTTGAAGACGCCGCACAGGCCGCAGGTGGCGTTGTAGAAGATGGTGGAGAGGGAGATGTTGAGGAAGCCTTGGCGGCTGTAGTGCACTCGGAGCACGCCGTTGCACTCCACCACCGTGGCGTTGCCCGGCGCTCTGTAGATCATCATCGTCTCCATTGGGTGGATGTACGGCAGTGGCACCACTTCACCATTCAGCTGGAAAGCAAGATGGAGAATTCGTAAACAGTACTAGGAGTAAGGAGTAAGGAGTAAGGAGTAAGGAGTAAGGAGTAAGGAGTAAGGAGTAAGGAGTAAGGAGTGAGCAATTCAATGGCTTCATTCAATTCAATACGTTATAGCTGGTAATGTTTGGTGAGAGGAAAAAAAGAAGACGTTTTGTCGTTTTGAAGTAGCCTCTCGAAAAGGATGACGCTATTCAAACATGAACGTCAAAATAAGGTTAATAATCCCGAAGAAAACAAATAACAAACCTTCACTACGTCAAAATCAGTCCCTCCTATTTGGGCCTCGAGGTTTGCCACCCTGACCACCGCAGGCCTCATCCAAGTCGGCCCTTTGTTCACCAGTTTCCGGCCCATCTTCACCTCCACGATGGAGACGTTGCGGGGCGCCGCGCCGCACAGCTTCAACAGGTAGTAGGAGCTGTCGTCCGGGAAGGACAGCGAGCCGCCGTCGAACGTCGACAGCACCGCGTTCTGGGCCGCCGAGCAAGTTCCCTCCCTGCGAGGGTAGCAGCCCAGCCGGCCCACCTCCGCCGTGCACACCTCCCCCTCACGGCAGGAGTCGTTGAAGCAGGAGACCTCCCCCGCCGCGCCGCAGACGCAGCGCAGGGTGCACTCGCTCTCCTTGCTGCTGGCGCCCGCCCAGAAGGTGTCGTTGCGGGGATAGTAGAGACCCTCGTGCTCGCAGCCGCAGTCGTCGAGGTGCACACAGTGGCTGCCGCTCAGGACGTACCCTGGGTCGCACTGGCAGCCCTCGGTGCAGGGGTGGGCGCAGTACAGGGCGGAGGTGAGGTCCGAGCAGGAGGACGGACAGGCGCTGGTGCACACCTGGTAGTGGCTGTCATCCGGACACGACAAGGCTAACAGTGAATAAAACAAAGGAGGATAAATGTTGGATCCAAAAAGGTCAAAAAGTATGGCAATCTAAGGCCTGGCCATTTTTGCTCAGCTCAACTTGTGAGTTTTCCCTTTCGGTTAAAGGTTGCTCTTCCTATGGTAGTCGATCATCGTGTGTCAGATGCAGAACTCACCACAGAAGTTCAGGGATCTCCAGGGCCGAATCGTGACGCCCAGTGCCTGGCAGGCCATGGAGTAGGCCTGGATGGCGTGGCACAGAGTGGTGATGTTGTCCCTGTTGCTGCACAGGTCGTACACGCAGCTGTAGACGAACGCAGTGGGGTCCACCACCGCTCTGCAGTCCCTAAAGGGGCCGTCCGTCTTGTTGATCAGCCCGCAGTAGTCTGAGCGAAAGTAAAAGGCCTCGACGACCGGGTCGCACATGCTGCAGTTCTGAGTACATCCGTCGTGACACCTCCAGTCCGTGTCATCCGCTCGCCAGCTGCCCCCCAGCTCCACCACGCTTTCAGCCAGGGACCCGTCGGGCAGCACGGGGTCGTCGGCGGGGTCGTCGTTATAGTTACCGCACAGGCCACAGGTGTTGTTGAAGTAGGAGCTAGGCAGGGAGATGGAGGCGTAGTGTTGACCGTCGTATGTTACCAAAAGGCCGAAGTCCGTCTCCAAGGCTATGGCAACTCCAGACTGGTAAACCTTGATGGCGCCGAGTTGAAGCTGGACAGGCAGAGTCTTCATGAGGCCATCGACCTGCAGGAATGGATAAACGTTAGCCTATGGTGGTTCAATGACGGACCCTGCTCTGAATCATTACCTCAACATACACCTGCTGCTCTCACCTGAGCGGTTCCCAAGCTCCCCTTGGGCAGCGTAACTCGATGCCCATACACCTCCACCGTCACGTCTCTGAGCCAAGAGACGGAGGCCATGCCGCGGTTTTCGTTCTTGGCCTCCACGCTGAAGTTGGGCAGCCCCGCCACCTCCCAGCATGGCCGCGCCAGCAGGTAGGAGCAGGTGCCCTGGAAGTGGTAGAGGAAACCGTCGAAGGTGTGGTAGTGCGGATCGCCGAAGACCACGCAGGTGCTGGTGCGGACGGGCTGGCAGTAAAACGCCCCTTCCTGATGCTCGCAGGTCTCCAGCTGGCCGCAGGGCGCCTCCTGACACTGCACCTCGTTGTCCAGGTCCAGGCAGCGGCAGCGCAGGGAGCACTGGTCCGACAGCCAGAAGATCTCCCCCCGCCTGTAGAAACGCCCTGAGGAGCATTGAAGAGGAAGTATGAAACGGAGACAGCTCCTGTCCTTGATTCTGATTGGCCATAAAATATAAACACACACCTGTGACCAGGTGCTATGCTAAAGCCTGTATGGTAGTCTGTGTTGCTTGGCAAACTTTTGCTGTCCTGATGAACTATATTGCTTGGTGGAAAGAAATATGATTTGTTTTCAATAAATGATCACATTATATGTTGCTGTGTGTTTATTTTGTGAAATCTTACTAGGTAGTCTGTAGTAAGCGTTTTAGTAACCGTTTCATAAAAGCAATAAACCACTTGAGGCCGTTTGCGTCGCCCCCTAGCTAATATCACTAAAATCACTGTAAAGGAAGCCGGTCGTCAAGGGGATGGAAGACAATGGGATGATGGGAAGACGATGGGATGATGGGAAGACGATGGGATGATGGGAAGACGATGGGATGATGGGGGGATGATGGGAAGACGATGGGACGGGAGCGGCAGGTGTCACAGTACAGTGCTGCAGTATCAGTTGATTTTATGCTCAAGGTGCATCTGGCATCTATTTTTAGTTTTTACTCAAATTCTATTAAATTCTATTTCCAAGAGTGTCCTATAGAATGACATTTTCAAGAAGACCAGAGGAAGAAGCAGCATGTGGACGAACGTCAATACTTAATATGAAGCCATGGCTAACCCACTGAAAGACTTTCTTCAACGCCACGCAAGATAAATCAAAGTCGGCCTTCCTTCTATGTAGAAACTTGCCATTGTAGCTGCAGCCATTTGCAGGATCTATCAAATCAGTGTCTATGCGGAAGACCCAACGGCCGGGCACATTGACGTTGGTCGTCTGCTCAATGTTCACCACGTCGAGGGAGCGGGAACCTGGCAGGTTGAAGAAATGGCCAATGTCTCCTCCATTGAAACCTGACTGAATAGGGCAGAGGTGTGAGGGATTGGGGGAGGAAAAGTCACGTCATCTATTCAATCATCCAATCATGTGAGGCTTCTCCATGTTTGTGTTGTGTTGTTGTGTTGTGCGCCGTTGGGGGCATCAGGACCAGAATACCTGTGCTGTGGTCCCACCCAGTCCGGTCAGAGGGTCTCCTCCACTGGCGGTCCCTGTGCTCCATGTGATCTCTCCATAGTTGAACATAGAGAAGGATGATGTGCCATCAGAGATGATCACACTTTGGAACGTATTTACCTTCATAAAAATAAGGAATCAATTGTAGAGGAATGCATTTTTTTTAAATGTCTTTCATTATTTTTGTGTTTTTTAAACTTTCAGATGGATAAAATTGGAAAAAAATCAAATCCATTGGGGGAAAATTTCATGATTTAGGCCTATGACACAACACAAGTGGATTTACCGGAGTCGTCTGGCTGCCTCCATAGAAGGTGACCTGGTGCCACGTCGCGATGAAAGCCCAGGTAGCGGTAAAGCCTGGTATGTTTTTAAAGTACTTGCGTATGTCTTGCGTGGCTTGCTCTAGTATGTCGGGCTCGACGGACTCACGGTAGTACACGTCCCCTCTGATGCCGTTGTGCACGTCCGCCCACAGCGGAGCGATGAATGACCTGCTGTCGCTCAGAGGGAAGGCCTCTGGGGTGAACTGGCTGACTTGCACATGGAAGGAGATCACGCCATTGTTGTTGACCTGCAAGCGACAGAACAGGATCCTTAAAGGAACACTTCGCACATTTTAATTAAAGGTTGCATCATTTTACGTCATTTGAACCAGGAAGTGTGAGAGGTAAATACGGATTTCTCCCGTCTCAGGGGAAAATGAGTGAATGTTGCACAACCATTCAAAAATATGACTGGGTTTCTAACGATGCAACGTTTAATGCAAATGGGTGAAGTGTTCCTTTAATAGACACTGTGTATGGTAATATATGGAGTTAGGTGTTAATTAATGCCGGCCCAATGTAGTTTTAAGGGATGGTTAAGAGCCGGGCTTACGTAGACGGAGCGGTAGGGGACGTTGAAGAAAGTGAACGGCTGGAGCAGAACGACTTCTGCAGAACTCCCATCGTCCATCTTGGGGGTCTCTTGGTCTCGATGGCCCGGTCCGTAGGGGTACATGACGTCCTGATTACCAGCTGAGGTTGAGGTAAGAGGTAGTCAAGAACATGGAGATACAGTACATTGAGCAATGCATTGACTTCTCCTCAATGATAAATGTTCCTGGACGGTCCATGAATTTGCTAAGAACGTACCGCTGGTCTGTGCAAGGATGCTGAGGAGGTGCAGCACAATCGCTGGATTTACTGGGCTGACCATCCTGAGGGTTAGTAGAGAAGGAGATGCTCAGCTGTGATAGCGTTATCCTAAAAATGAGCGGGACTGGTATACAACCATAGTCAAACCTGCAAAGATAAATTACATTTAACAGGTTATTTTTGGCGTAAAAGGTAATGTTTGAGAAAAGGACAACTTCCGCAATTAGCCGTCTAGTTTTGTCCACCGTTGGACAAAACCAGAAAAAAAAAAGCTTTTTTTTTTTTTTCCTTCATGTTCGGCCTCTAACTTCTTTAAGACTGGCTCCCAGGTCTCCCCAGGGGAGCCATGAAAAGGCCCCATTATGCCTGCCAGAACAATGTGTCAGGATCACATTCGGCTCAGGATCCCATGCTAACGGACAAACGGTGTACTTGGGGGCCCTCTCTCTGTGTGTTGCATGGTGGGCTCCCTGTGGCTTATACCCCGCCGGCCCACTCCACTCACAGCGTCTCGCAGTCTGAGGCCTGAAGTTACTCAGGACCTCATTACCACTCCTGTTTGGGAGCCATCCATGCCTTGTTAGGTAAAGGGGAAGAGCGGCGTAAACATGAGGGCTACTAATGGCTTTGAGTGACTAGGTTTAGGTTGCCAAGGTCTCGCCGCTGGACCCGGGGGGCGGTTCAGTACCTGGCTTGGCAGGCTTTCAATTGCCAAACTGGAGCGCACTGCCAGGGCGGCGGGGTTCACCGTATATAACATGAACCGCCGGACCCACTTGACCCGGTCGAATTTGATCGGGTCATAAGGTAAAGGTCATTTGAGGTTTTTGTTGTTGTTGTTGTTGTTATTGATGAAGTCGGTTTACTTGCGGCCTACAGGATTCAGCACTCGACTGTAAACGGAGAGGTTAACCGTTAAATTAATTAAACCATTCCTCGTAAAAAATTTGAAATAAAAAATGGTCAGTTGTTGTGGTCATCGTATAGTTTGTGTTACTGGGATGGATTAAAGCGCAACTCAATTCAATGTAATGGGTTTCAGAGGTGTGACATCATCAAGGTGCCTTAAGGACAACTAAGCTCAATCTTGTTGCATTATGAAAAAAGGTTAAATCAATTAATCAATAAAACAATAAAACAATAAAACACTGTAACGGAAGGAAATTATATGATATAATAACTAATAACTAAAATTTTCGTTTTTTAGCTCAACTGTGATTAATAATATATAACAAAGGTCTGAGTATGAGACAAACCTTCAATAACTCATTTAATACGGTCATCCTTTAGGTGACATGATCCCCAATGGGATATAAAATGTGCATTTGCCTCAGCAAAGCATTGAAACAGATCTGATGCCAACGCAACGTATGGACGCATTCCTCCAGACGTCAGGGTCCCACACCGACCGGCTCTCAGGTGAACCGCTCAGGTGTGCCGGGGTTAGTGGTCCCTGGTGAGAGAGGATTCATTGTAGTTTCGCCCGCCTGTCGTCACACTTCATCAGTGGACTGGACAATTATCACAATTGTGGTTGTGTGAGTCTCACGGCTCACCCTCTCATCTGATAGGCATTTACACTCTGTGCTTCCTTGACCCCGGCGAGAGAGAGAAGGCTTCTCAGATGCTTGACGCCTGAGATGCGGTGACCACACATGACAGCCACGGTCCCCATCCAGAAACTGAACAACATTGTGGTTATTTTATCATTTCTCTTCCAGGATGTTTGTGAGCAATTTTAACTCTGATGAATTGTAATGTTTAAATCATGTGGATAAAACCAAACATTGATATTACTTTTAGTTATCTGTTTACTTTAGTTTATCCAAACTCAATCTCAATCTAAAATATTTTATTTCAATCAATACAAAGTTTGGATTAATTCATATTAATTGATGATATTAATTATATCTGCTGTTAGAATGCATCAAAGCAACAGTTTATGCCATAAATCCTGCGGATTTGAAGTAACGCATGCGTATCCACACTTTCACAGCCTGCCACAATCTACCTCAGATGCAGTCCTAAAATACAACAGCATCTCAATAGTATTACAGGTGCCCTAACAGGTGTCCTACTAATGACATCAGACAATTCCTATCAGTCATCAGTGGTGATAATCACAGAGCAAATCATGAGCCAGCGGTGGCCAGCGGTGCGCGAGGAAGACGAGGCGGCGTGGAGACTCACCTAGCTTCAGAAGACTGACATCTAACACCTCAGCTGTCTGCGCAGAGCAGAGGACCATCCACAGAGTGCTGCCTGCGGTGGGGTCGAGGGGTGACCGGAGGACGGGTTAGCTGTCTATACGATGGTGGTGGCGGTGGGGAGAGGGGTGGGGGGGGGTGGGGGGGGAGGGAGGGAGGCGTGAGGCACGGATGCCCCTCTGTAGTCACGCCGCTCGTCCGGTGCCCCGCCGCTTCGGGAAGGACAGCCCCAAGCGCCCCCGGCCGAGAGAAGCACAAATCACAAGCTTTTGAAGTGAATAAAACGCGCTACAAGATCTAAAAAAACAGCAAAATCCTTGCGTGGGACCCGTTCTTCGGGTGTTTTAAGGGAAGAAGAAGTGGGGGAAAAAAGGAGACTAAAATAAAAAGCCCTTGTTGGGAGCTCAGTAAGGCGCAGCTGAACGGAGACGTGAGCTGAAAACTCGGGATAGCGGATAGTGTTCAACTTAATCTGAGCTCAGAATTTGGAGAGAGAGGGAGGTAGGGATGAATCAGGAGGAGGAGGAGGAAAAGGAGGAGGCTGAAGGTGGGGTGGCGTGTGGGTGTGTGTGTGTGTGTGGGGTCAACAGAAAAGCATGTGATGAAAGAGGAGAAAAAACAAAAGAAAGAAAAACGAGATTTCCGAGAACGACGGATCGAAGCAAATGAACCCAAACAATTTGCAAAAAAAGCAGAGGGACTCATTTGGGGCCGCGGCGCGTCGACAGAGTTCTGTTAGAGTTCGTCTCCTCTAGCCTCCTCGTTGAATTTGGGCCCCTAGATGTCCCCTTCCTTCCTTCCTTCCTCCCTCCCTCCCTCCCTTCCATCCTCCTCGCAAAGGACCCTATGACTGGGTTTCGCTGAGCACAGCCAAGGGTACAGTCTCTGTGCACCTGAGCACTCAAGATGAACCAAAGTAGGGGAGTCAGACCCGGGGGACGTTCACAGACTGAAAAAGACCCGCGCTTTCCAGGCCCCAGCGGAGGGCTTGGGTTGCAGCATTAACATGACTCACTTAGGACTCACTATGTGCGCTTTTTGTTAATTACGAGCAGCCTCATTTACAAGACGCTTTATTTTCCCCGATCCTGGAGAGATAACTGCAGCTGTGTGTGTGTGTGTGCGTAGGTGTGTGTGCGCAATGCGCGTATGTGTGTTCCCCAATCTCCAGTGGATCCAAGGAGATGTGGTCTGGGAAGGAGAGGACCTGCGTCAGGTGACCCATTGTTGCATGAAGGGACAGTGACAGTAACAGGAGAGGCCCGGGGAGCCGGGACGTGTGAAAGGCTGAGGGACCGAGGGCACACCCCGGGCCCCCATTAACCAGCGAGCCGAGGCCCTCTGCGGAGGCTGCCATTGTGCGGCGGCCATGTCTTGTTGTGTAAATGCGCGCATACCCGTAACCGACCTGTGAAAGAGCTAGCGAAGGGAGCGGGGCACAAAGACGCGATGGACAAAACAACATACAACAGCAAAAAAAAAAAAAAGGTAAGAAAACTTACGGGAAAAAGAAAAGCTGGACACTGCATCTAGTGTTCCTGGGAATGTCCGGACACGGTGTATGGGGCGTGTTGGTGATAGGTAAGTGACAGGCCGACCCTTGCATAGGCCTTCACACTTCCACTGTAAGGGCGCAGGAGGTGATGGGAATGTGTAATGGCCCCAGTTGGGTCTGAAACCACTGTTGCATGGCACTTTTTTTTTTTTTTTACCAGTGCTTGACTGAGGCCTAAGGGTAGTGGCTGGTGGTTAACCTTTTTTTGGCCAAATTTTAGGTCTTTTTGACCCCAATTTTAGGTCTGAAAATCCTAGCGATCCCAATTTCTGTCTTTCCTGATCAACACCTGTCCTGTTCATCGTATCAACGACCCAGTAAATGTACGCACATAGTGCCATACTGATGAGTATAATAAGTGCTCTTGGCTGTTTCATATATATGGGATCAAAAAACATCTACAGCTTATAAGTCGGCAATCTCCCGCAAACTCATATGGCTACAGACGAACCCTTACAGCTCTACGGACCACGTTTGTGACTCTTTTTTAGGTTTTTTTATTGGCTTTTTATACCTTTATGGAAAGGAGAGTGGAGAGGGACAGGGAAGTGTGTTGGAAGAGAGAGGTAATTACATGTAGCATAGGTCGGACTCGAACCATGCTACCAGGCATATCGCCTGGTAGCCACCGAGCTTCCCCATTTTGGGCCTCTTTATCCTTCTAACAACAACGGTCCCTTACAAGACCTGATGATAAATGTGTTCACCCTGGACCACGCAAATCACTCAAATTGGCAACAAGAAGTAGTTGACTAAGTTGGTTAAGTATGTTTTCCATGTGGTGTGATGGAGAGTGATCAAGTGTGGTGAGATTGAAGGCATGGAAATGCGTCTTGGATGGATGTGGGTGCGTGGGAACTGCATGGACGACTGCTCCCGCATCACCGGATGATTTCTGTAGAGCCCTTCAAGCCTGACTCCCCACAAAGAAGGTCCTGGTCCGGAGATCCAAGATTGAGCTCACTTGTGGTGGTCACCTTATCCCCACCCACCACCCACTACTACGAATGGGCCGCAATCTTCGTCCTGGGCTCGCAGGGAGCAGCAGGCCCTGGGCAGAGTGCCCTCTAGAGGTACACACACACACACACATGTACTG
>JAOPJH010000124.1:11712785-11725478 GCA_027122575.1 Merluccius polylepis | reverse complement strand
AGAGAGAGAGAGAGAGAGAGAGAGAGAGAGAGAGAGAGAGAGAGAGAGAGAGAGAGAGAGCGAGAGAGAGAGAGAGACGGAGAAAGAGAGCCAGAGAGAGAGTGAGAGCGAGAGCGAGAGCGAGAGCGAGAGAGAGAGCGTGAGAGAGAGTGAGGGAGCGTGAGAGGGGTACTCTATTCATTTAGACGGACAGCGGCGGTAACTCGAGCGAACCGAAAAAAACGCTTAGTTTTTTCCTCCCCCCCTTCCCTCCCGGACCCCCCCCGCTCGCCACGGGGGCGGGGAGTAGGGTGTCCTGTACTGAGCTAATGTCTTATGTGTGGTCCGTGTCGCACCGCTGTCATTATGCTCGACACGCCGCGCTCCTGATTGCAGCTCTATAGGGGGAGTTATCTGGGGACACGGCGCCGTGTGCCAGGCGTGGCCGGGCCGGGGGGGCGCACCGTGATGCAGGTTAGACCACGCCATAGAGCGGGCGGGGCGGGGGGTGATAGACAAGTGTTCGGACGCAAATCTGTCCGATAAGTGTGTTTTGCTATATTTCATGTAATATATCTTTGTGTTGGATGTGTCGCTGTATGAAATGCGTCGTATACAAATATCTGAAAAATGACAATAAAAAACACTTTGCTTTCAGTGGCCATGCGGGGTCAAGTGTCCGAGGAGCTGCGGCGCGCCTTGACCTTGGGCACCACTAGGATCTCGTCCCGGTCGCGGATGCCGTAGGAGTGCAGTGCCCGCAGCGGGTACTTCATCTCCACCGACACGGACATGGAGCAGTGCTCGCGGACGACGTGGAAGAGCCGCATGCCGCTGGGCGGCAGCTGCACCAGCGCCCTGAGCTGCTTCTTCAGCCCGCCCACCGTCTGCTCCGGCCGTAGCACCACCGCCTCCACCCGGTCCCCGTAGCGCACCTCCACCACGGGGTAGTGCGGCGTCAGGTCCACCTCGGCCAGCGGCGCCAGCTCCCCGTACTTGGACACCAGGACGTGGTATCTGGAGGGGAAGGACAGGGGGGGACAGGGGGGGGGAGGTTGGGGGGGAGAAGAAGAGGAAAGAAGAAGCGGTCGGGTTCTTGTTAGCATACGTTTTGTAGGCAGCGGTGGTAGGAGGAAGTGGTGGGAAGAAAGCCGCCATGAAGACATGATAAAATGGGTTCTGGCGAGGACGCCACTGAATGGCCCCACTGAACGAGCGGCGCACTGCTCTTTGGGAGACGCATGCGCATTCGGGGGGCCGAGCGAGAACAGACCTGGGCTTACCTGCCGTGAGAAAGCTCCAGGCCGACTCCAGGGACCGAGGGCTGGAGATAAGGACCGCTGGGGCGATTAAATAAATCCAATGAGTGAAAGGCTGTGCTTTCAAAGCTACTGTAACAGCTGGGGCCAATCAAAGCAATTTCCCTTCCCTCCCTAAACAGTCCCTTAACAAAGCCAAGATCCCGGCCCGCACTTTCAAGCCAAAACTCAAGAGGCCGCCCGGGGAATTGTCCTCCAAGGCCACGGCGCACAAAGTGCTATTCTATTAAGAAGCCATTAAGTTAAAACTTCCTTTTATTGGAGCAGGAATGCTTTAACGAGGCACCAATAATTGGTGAGATAATAGCCGGGGTTTATACCGAAGAAAAATGTCCTCCAAAAGCCTTCGGTAACGGTGGAGCGACAGCAGACCTTTGAGGTGTGCCAAGGAAGCTAAAGGCTAATGCTAACCGCTATGTGGGCTAATCCTCTAACCTGACTTCTGTGAAGGAGACCGGCTAAACGTCTTGCCTGCATGGTGGTCAGCGGGATAGCGGTTTATTTACCCGATTACTCTCTCTTACCAAAATCTAACCAACAGATGGTTCCCCTGTTTCATTCTGCCAATAATCTGAAGACACTCTTCAGTTCTGAAATTAAAACTAATCCCTCCATTTAGTGGCGCTCGGTAGCTGCCTTTTAGCACCGCCATCTTCTCCTTTTCCAAACTTTCCTATGTCCGTCCAACCCCATCCCCCTGATGACTGACCACTGACCTCGTCCAACCAACCATTATACAACCCCCCAGATCGCCGTGACCATCTCTTACTCGCCCATAACAAGAGATATGTGAAGACAAGTGAATATAGTTATAGACAAGTGAAAATAAAGACCGTTAGGAGATGTAGGAGAGGGGTGAAGATGCCTTTGGATGGGAGTGAGGTGTGACAGTGCTCTTTAGCAAAGGGAGAGAAACAACACATTTCCAATGCACCTTCCACATTTACCGGGCCACAGCTCGTCTTATCCCGGGGATAAGGTGAGCCAGGGTCACCGGGGGCGGTGACATCATAAACTCAACCAATCCCTCACCGGGAGGGACCGAGGTACGGACAGAGGGAGATGTTAACCGAATAAAAAGTAAAAAAAAGTTTTAAAAAAAGAAAAGAAAAAAAAAAGAAATGTCACTAGCTACCTGTGTATCGCTTTTCCCAATCAGAGCATTCCCGGCACAAAGGAGTCATTGTGCGGAGAGAGACTAGTGGCATTGTCTTCCAAAGGTTAGCCCTCACCCCACCCCGCCTCCCACCAACACCGACCACCACCTCCCATCACCACCGCCGCCTCCCCCGCCGCACACCACCAGTCGGTGGTCGGCCTTCCCCCCCCGGCGAGGCCCCCCCACCGCATTCTGCTAAGGTTAAGTGGTACGCGCGCACGGGGGGGGGGTGGGGGGGGGTAAAGACGGGAAGAGCCAGGGGAGATCTTCCTTGAGAATGAGCGATGGAGACCAGTGAGGGACTTTCTGACATTTGCTTGATGGCTCATCCTGCACGGCGTTTACTTATTTTGCGTTCAATAAAAATGTTTCTCGAGTTTTAAGTCCTCCACAACGGAGAGCAGGCCATCCTCCATGCTGTCCGTTCAGCGCTATTGGCTACTGCAAACGCCAATCAATAACCGGAAATACGTAAATATGCTGAATCAAATAGCACTCTGACTTCCGCTTAACAGGGCCTTAAAGTCACACAACGTGTTAGCTGTTAGCTGTTAGCTGTTAGCTGTGCGTTCTGACCTCGGGGGAAGCGCCTCGTCGGGGCGGTCCTGATGGTGGCGGATGAAGAAGCGTTCGGCGTCCTCTCGCTCCCCGTCCGTCACCAGGCTCCCGTTCAGCACAGACACGGCCGGGAGCCTACACACACACACACACACACACACACACACACACACACACGCACACACACACACATACACACACACACACGCACACAGGGAGGGCTGTTCAAACAGTTGCACTCGTCTTTGTTATTGAAAGTGATGTTCAATATCGTTGCTAATATTACTTTCAATATCATGTGCAATATTACTTTTCTATTCTACTTGTGGATTTTTATTTGACATACTTTTATTAAATGTACCCTACTTGTATTGTTATTCTATTAGGCACTGGTGTTGGCATTTAATCCTTAGGGTTAGGGTTACATTTACTACTTTATTGTTTTTATTCTTCTGTTGTAATTCTTTAGCAATATTTGGCATAAGAATTTCCTTCGGGATATTTAAAGTCCTCTCTTGTCTTAAGTAAATCCACCCAAATGGCTGTGTCGACCAATTTTGTGTGTTTGTGCTATTGTGTGTATGTGTGTGTGTGTGTGTGCGTGCGTGTGTGCAGAACTCACTGTGCTATTATGAGACTGCGTCTCTGCTGGGAGCTGTATGGCTGCAGTAAGGGGATGCCCATCATTTTCACCTCCTTCAGTTTGGGGAAGAAATTCAGACTCTCGATGTCCTCCCATTTGCTGAGCCCTGTGAGCGCATACACATTCTCCTGTTAACACACTTATAAATAAAATAACCACATGGTAAAGCCCATTTTTGTATACTCCTGTGTGAATTAAATACTTGAGAAATGAAAAGTACTGAGTATGTTCATCACTCTACTGTAATGCAGCCTTTAATATCAGGAACATTTCTGCCATATCACGATATTACGATATCCAAAATCTAAGAGGACATCTAGTCTCCTATCACAATATCGATATAATATCTGTAATATATATATTGCCCCGCCCTAAGGCTACGTCAGACCCGAGTTGTTGAGGTTGATGTAGCGCAGGTTGGGGAAGAGGCCCTTCAGCGTGTCAGGGGGGTCCTCCACAGAGCCCAGGGTGTTGTTGGCCAGGACCAGCATCTCCAGACACGGGTACATGGCCCCCAGCTTGCGGACCTCGGCCCACGCTCGCAGCTGGTTGTCTGTGATCTGCAGCAGCCGCAGGGAGGGGCACGGCGTCCCGGACTCCACCACCTCCTCATAGAGGTTCAGGCACAGGAACAACTCCTGCAGTCTGAGGGGCGGGAGGGGGGGGCGGGTGTAGAGCAGATAAGACGATAAAATGAATAAAATAGGAATAGAAACAAAATGGAAGGAATAAAATGTAATATCGAATCGCAATACAAGTATCGTGACGGCATCGAGTTGGGAGATAAGCATTCAGTCGCCATAGAGACCACCGTCTTACTCTGGGGTGTGGCTGGTGAGCGTGTGCACCGTGTCCCACGTGACGTGCGTGTTGATGAGGACCAGCCGGCGGACCCTGGAGAAAACCTCGGCCAGGCCGGGCTCCAGCTCCACGCCGCTCAGCGGGTTCATGCTCAGATTCAGGAAGTCCAGGTGGGGGACGTTGGAGACGATGGTCCCAATCTGGCAACCCGCAAAATAGAAACGGTCGCGCATCGGGCAGAACACATCCATGTTCGAGACATGTTGAAATGGTCGGAGGTTTTGTTTGATGTATACATAATAATGTTTCATTTCCATAATGCAGTATATACTGTCAATAATCTCTCCACTGTCTGTAATGTTTACATTATTTTCTTTTGCCTTTACATATATATGCTACTATGCCTATTCATTTTGTGTATATTTTCAGTATTTTCTATCTTGTTGGTTCTTTTGATCCCTCTTTATTTTCCCACCTGGGATTAATAAACTATCATCTTATCTTTCGAGTTAGCAACAAGTTAGCAATTGTTCAATGTGGTTAGCCTGCAAATGCCAAAGCCAAGACCAAATATGCCAGAAAATGTGCTAGCTACACTGAATTAGCAATAGGAGAACACAGTAACCTAGAGAAACCTAAAAGCCAATGTACAACTGAAACAACTGCTAAATTAAATTCCCCTCAATAAGAAAGAACTGCAGTAACCACTGTTTCACCAGAGGGGGTGCTGTGGTGCTGCGAGTGCTGGGATACACCCACCTCTTCCCAGTCCCTGAGTTGGTTGAAGGATAGGTCCAGCTCGACCACGTGGGCACAGAACATGGCCACGTCTGCCCTGTCACCGGCTTTGGTGATCCCACAGTCGTTAAGCACCAGCACACTGGGCAGGTTGAGCTGATCTGAAGCAACCACACAGGGGGACGTTACTCTCATGTGGCCTGTGGTCCCGACTCCTGACACCCCTTCACCCCCATGTCTACTCATGTGACACATGTCAACGTGTGTGGCATGTGTCTACTCCTAGTAGGTCTAAGGCGATTTTAGGAAGAAGAAAACAACAAAAGAACCATAAAGTGATGAACTGACGATCGTATTTTGCTCTCTAGACATACGCACACCGAGTCCATCAGTAAATGAAAACTAAAACCAAGTGAGCGGCTGTGACTTCACGCACTGCTCTGTGAATCCAAAAACTCTGACACCTCCTTAACCCCCTGCAGCGTTCAAAGACCCTCACACAAAGAGTTGGACGGTGCGATAATAAGGATGAACCTCTCTCACCTTTCACCGGGGAGCCGGGGGGGCTGGGCAGCACCACCACGCCCTTGCCCCGGCAGTGGGGGAGGTTCTCCGGGTTGTACTTCTCACTGACCACCTAAACGAAGGAGCGGCCCTCCTCCTCGTCGGAGGATGATGAGTCCATGGCCCCCGGCCTGGCGTGCGAAGGCAGGGGACAGAGGTGATGAATACAAAAAACGCAAAACAATGAGGAGCATACTGTTACCGTCGCCGTTGGCGAGGATCGGGTTCAAAATGGCTGCAACAAAAGGGCCCAGAATATATGACACATGTCAAGCGTGATTCAGTGCATGACTATTTTATAAGCCTAATAAAAACCACGCCATAGTCCACTCCATAAAAAGAATCCATGTGTGCCAGTTGTGGACAATGTATAACTAAAACACCAACATAATAGACATTTAATCATTGGAAATTGACAACTTTTTAAAGTGTATCACGCAAAGCATTCACTGTAGACCCATCCAAACAGTATCATGAATGAAGAGCAACACACGCATTCACACTTTAAGACGTGAAAGAGTATATACAGTAGATACTTTACCAAAAATACTGTCTTACCTACATTTAGGCAAGTCAAGCTGCCTGTTGATATGGACTCTGTTTGTCTAAAGCACGGCGATAAAAGTCGGTCTGTACGCTCGCTCCTCCCAAGATTCTGGGCCCCTCTCCAGATAGCAAAGATAAAATGGCCGCCGCAGCGCGTGTCAATTTGGCCACGACCCACACACACCGAGGGTGGATGCCTAATCACTTTCTATGAACAAATATAGACTTTTTTTTTTTGGCACTATGAAACTAACTTCCCCTATTGAGCTCATTTGTAATTCCTGGCACATCCGGAGCCCGATAATAATAATAATGTATATTCAATATTTACTTCTGCAGTTCACAATGGGAACATGATTTACGACGTAAATATTCTTCACACGAATCAGTAAAACTATAAAATGTAAATGTATTGTTTTGCCAATAGCAAAGGCGTTAATTTGTGGTGAACATTGGATCATTGCCTTTATGATTCATTGTTTTAAAAGAAAGTTTATAACATTAAATAATGTAATTCTACACGTTTCTTATGCCGAGTCAAACGACAAAATATCCTTTCCTCAACAGACTTCTATGTCTCTGTATCCATCCAGACTGTTATAGTGGTGTTATGTAACATGCTCAAAGCGATGTTAAAGTGATGTTATTTAGTGTTCCTAATTGTATGTTTATAATTTAAAATTATATTATATCGTGACATTAGAGCAGATAAAATACGGTTACTGTGTTTACCAAAGTGCTCTGGGTGGATAGCTAAATGTAGTGCAATTAATGTGTTCACTCTGAATCACATTAATAGTGCAAGACGAAAAGGCTCAATTTTGAAAAAATAACTGCCTGTGTTTTAATCACAGGACTTTCAAACTGCTCTTTTTTTGCCACATTTACCACTGAAAATAAAATAACATATTATACATTGTATACACACACATATATATATATATATATATATATATATATATTATTCAAGTCAAATAATGAAATTAGGCTTAAGATAACTGTGACATCACCGAGTGGGGCCCCCTAGCACAGCCTGTTGCTTAGTAACACGTGACTGGAAACCCTGGCCTTGGTCCAACTTTTCTCACAGGGTAGAATAATAGGTTTAACTGCCAGACATATTAGCCTCATCACAGACAATATCTGGGCATCACAGGTCCAGGCCTGTACATGAAGAGGTCTTGCTACTGCTATTGAGGTAGTTAGGTTTAGCTATTCATACGTAACATAGACCTTGAGCCTGTAACGACTTCAAACACATTATAATGCCAGTTTGATTTTAGAGCCAGCTTCTTAGTTTTACATTTTTTACTTCTAAAAGACTATGAGGCTCTTCCGTTGTCTCCATGGGGGAAATATTAACTGTAACTTAACAATATAAACACGAGTATCGACTCAGACACCAGATTTCAGATCGATAATTCCTTCTCAATCACTAACCGGTGATATTCTGGTTGGGCCGCTTCACGGCTGTGCTGAATTGACTCGGCTAAGAGGTTGTGGTTTATCTCTTCTGTGAGGCTTGCCAGATAGCTGCACGCAGCTGCAGAACCGGGGGCCTCACCATCTATGACCCTGCATATAGATAAACAGATGTCATCATGACATCATCTCATTCAATTGACAATGACTCCAAGAGGCGTCCATTGTTTTCGTTTATTGTCTGTTTCTGTCATAATCATGACATCATCTCACTGAATGACGGCACTGGTCTGGTCTATTGGCTGTTTCTTTCATAATCATGGCGTCATCACATTGAACAATGACTCCGATAGGTTTGTAAATTCATCATCATTGTAAATTCAGTGATGTTAATTAAATAAAGATGATTTGAACATCATCATCATTCTGAATTTAGTGACAGGCCTAACATAATATAGGCCAATATGTCATTTATTTAGTGGTTCACGTTATAGGTCTACATTTGATAATGTGAACTAATATGCATGTCTCTGAACTTTGGGTCAAACATAATATTCATGTCAAAGGTTTCACAAACATGTGCTACCGGTTGCCAAGGTCAGAGACGTTGAATGGCAGGAGGAGGGACAGCCAGTCTCCAGTCTAACTCCAGACTGCCTCCTAGTGTCGGCCGGGTGGTACTGCAATGTGTCACAAGTCAAGAGGATGAAGGACACATTTTTGCTGCGATTAAACAGCAAAAAAAAAGAAATACATATCGGGAGGCATGCCATAAAAACTGACAGGAAACGGGTTTTACCATTTGGATGTTTATACATTTGAAGCTAAAGAATCCCCACTCTGAATTAAACATATAAGACTAGTCTACTACTACTACGACTAGGCCTACTATAGTAAATGTCATTACTTTAGTATCTGCACATTACTTTTTATCTGAGATGAGATATCCAGGGGTGGGGGTTGAAATTGATTCAGTTACAAATCGACATCGATTTGCATCAATACATGAATGAGATATAAATATATATATACATAAAGATACAAATACAGATAAATGCAGCATGGTACAAAACATGTAGGTTAACACGTAGCAATATGATCAATGTTCAGAGCCACGGTATGCAATACTGTTGGCGTTTTTTTAATGTTACAGCTGCACAAAATATTCAGGCATACAGGCTATTCTTAGTTAAATAAAACTGACCTTTCCCATTGACTAAAAAGTCAAAGGGAATATCAGTCACCAGCATAATCATAACACAGGGGTTTCAAGATGTTAAAGCATTCAGGAAACCTGGCCGACATCCCATCAAGATTACAGAATATAAAAAGGCAATTTTCTATTAAGTATTCCTTTCAGACCCAGAGGGTCAGACCGTACCCTCTATCTCGTAGGAGAAAGAGAGAAACATCCAGGGGCAACAATGCAGCGACCGCAACGGCCAAGAAATCGTCTTTTTTTAAAATTCAAGTACAGCCTACATAATTGAAGCACATGCGCCATGCGGCTCCAGCGGCACAAGACAACGCGCCGCTGACACAAAGACCGTGGTGTCGGCTATCGCTTTCAGACAGCTAGGCGATCAAAGAGACGTGGGGAGACTTTCTCCTGGGAGGGCTTGATGTTTCCTGTCAGGGACGGTCTCCCATATCACAGATCGACCCGATGCTTACCTCTGATATGTGAACCCGCCAAAGGAGAGACCCTTTCAGCACATCTGACCACGGGGAGGCGTCGCCGGGAGCCCGGTCGGTGGGTCGGTTGGTGGGTCGGTGAGTGGGTCGGTGGGTTGGGTCGGTTGGGCCGGTCAGGGAGGTCAGGGATGTCAGCGAGGCGTGAGGAAACCCCTGCCCAGGTCATCCAGCTGAAAAAAAGGTGAAGAAGATGCAGACATGCGGTCACAGGCTATGGTCATGGTCATGCGTGTGGGGAAGCACGCTGGATTGCTTTCCACTTGTGGTGGCACAATTGGAAACTCAACAAAAGTCCCCAAAACCCTCCAGGGACATGGACCTGGGGACACCTGGCCAGGTGGGGGAGCCATGCCCGTAGCGTTGCCATGACAACACAGCTAGAGGTCAGTGGGTTGCAGTGGAGCAGCAGGTCAACACTATATTGGGCAACACCTGGCCAGTGACACCTATGACAATGCAAAATATTAACCAATATATATATTTTTTAATTATTAAAAAACATGCTAATAATAAAGTGAGCAGGTGAGCAGCCTCGGAGGAGCAGCAGGCTGAGCCTTTGGACATTACGTCCACTTCCCACGGCGGGGCTTGTGCTATTAAAATACACTTTTCATCACTCAAGTGTCGATTAAATATGTCGGTTGGCAAACCCGCCTTGGTTGTGTTAAGGTAATGAAGCGGGATGTGTCTGTGATAAAGGGATAAAGTGATTAAAGTGGTAAAGTATGGGGTTATGTCTGCACTCACCGCTCGGAGTCTCTCTGTTTGTTTTCCTTCTTGATGACAACTGAAGCCCCGCCTCCCCCTCGTCACCGGAAGTGACGTTGTTCAAAAGTTGTTTTTTTACACAAAATCCAACAACCGGTTTTTTTTAACGCGTACATTTTAATACGTTCAGGATTTTAAAACGTTTATGACTTAATATCACACATGTAATCACTATAGTACATTATCGTCGGGTTACGTCTACTGCATAAATCTAAATCACGTATAGAAACTGAAACGTACTGATTCATGATGTTTTATTATGTTACGGAATTAAATATAAATATTATACAAATTATACTCAATGATATTATGTCAAACATAAACGAAAACAACAAACTAGTGAAATAGTTTTCTTTCGACTAGGATTATTTTCAACACGTCATCGGTTTTGCTTCCGGGTCACGTAACAGCACCTAGTGACGTAGTATCACCGTCCTCTGGGCTGCAGGGACTCAGGACTCGTGTGCAGGGACTCAGGACCCAGGACTAAGGTCTCAGGACCCAGGACTCAGGACCCAGGACCCAGTCAGCCATTCAGTCCCAGTGATGTCGACGTGCCGAAATCTGCAGGTTGCAGGGAGGACAGTGGGGGCATGTCTGAATACTGTGGGACATGGCTGTAGTAGGAGTAGGAGGACTATTAGTATAAGTAGTATTAGTGGGATTAGTAGTAGTAGTAGTAGTAGTAGTAGTAGTAGTAGTAGTAGTAGTAGTATTACTGGTAGTAGTAGGAGTTTCACCACTGGCAGACTTCTGCACAAGAACTTCTACAAAGGTAGGCTTTGCAGATATGCATGCATGGTGTGGATTTGAAGTGGTGGTTTTCAGTATTGCAACAACAGTTTGTGTGTAAAAGAGGATGTTGTCTCTCTCCCCCCCCCCCCACTACTCCTATCACCTGTAATAATTATAATTAGACCTGGAGAAGCAGTTCAGTGCCGCCAGGGACAAGGTGAAGGACGCCCTGCCGGGGAGCCAGTGGACCCCCTTCGAGGTGAACCCAGACCTGCCCCCCGAGAGGGCGGACATCGTGGTGGTCGGCGGGGGGGTGGTGGGCTGGTCCACCGCCTACTGGCTGAAGAAGAAGGAGAGGGTGCGGGACGGCGTCAAGGTGATAGTGGTGGAGAAGGACCCGACGGTAAATCTCCTCCTGCTCTGCGTTCAGAAACACTGAATGGGGATCTAACTCGGATCCCTGTCCCTTGTTTCTACCCAAACACATTATATATAGAGCACAGTTATTATGACCCCTTATGTATATGAATATATGACCCTTGGATACGGGGGGGGCGTTTCCAGGCCGGTTGCCTAGGGCGCCAGAATGGCCAGAAATGCCACCGCTTGTATAGACAGCCTGGGCATTGAGGGGTCAAACAACACACAGCAGTTATACACACATTTCACATACATGAAGTTTAAACATCTGCTCTTCTCAGTACTCCCAGGCCTCCACAGTGCTCTCCGCAGGGGGGATACGCCAGCAGTTCTCCCTCAGGGAGAACATCCAGCTCTCTCTGGCCTCCGCAGACTTCATGAGAAACATCAACGTAGGTGTCGAACCCGCAACCTCGACGTGAACCAAGTGGTTTTCTTTCTAGCCGTGTTCAGGGTTGGCTTAAAAAAACATCTTCTGAGTGGTTAGACGGTTTGTACGGTAGGTTATTGCTGAATAGTTACACCCCCCGTAAGACAAGCGCCCCGTTTTGTCTTCTGTTACAAATTAAACAATAAGGATGTACAGCAGAATAAGCAGATAAGATACAATGACTTTATAAATTGCAGACAGGGAAATTAGGGAAACTGTGGGGTCACTCATCCCTTAGGTGATTTTTAAAGTCAAGTCAATTTTATTTGTATTGCCCTTAATCACAGTTACAGTCTCAAAGAGCGTTTCAGGCCATATATTCATGACACCCCCTAACCCTAGCCTAAGATAAAACCCCCTTAATTATCAGGAATACATCTTGAGAAGAAACGCATTTTAAAGTAGAACTGTCAAGCTCAGAGTACTCCTAAAAATCGCGGTCTGCAACATCAAACCCGTTTCTGTGAGAAAAAAAATCCCATGAATGTTTGAACACTCACGTCGTTGTTCTGGGATTTGGGTTCTCCAAATTGGACCAATGACATCAATGGCCCAGCTTTTCTGTGAAGAGCTGAAGTTGAAGACTGAGTCTGGTTCCTCTTTAATGATGGATATATTTTCTGTGGGGTTGAGAATGAGAACCTGGATGGTTGAGAACCTCCTCATGGTTTCCCCTCTCTGTCCCAGGAGCACCTGGGGGTGCTGGACCAGGAGCCGGTGGACCTCCAGTTCAACCACTCCGGCTACCTGTTCCTGGCCGGCGAGGGCCTGGCTCACATCATGGAGGACAACTACAGCATACAGAGGTGTCTGGATGGCTTCCTTCCTTCCTTCCTTCCTTCCTTCCTTCCTTCCTTTCTTTCTTTCTTTCTTTCTTTCTTTCTTTCTTTCTTTCTTTCTTTCTTTCTTTCTTTCT
>JAOPJH010000124.1:11679870-11695792 GCA_027122575.1 Merluccius polylepis | reverse complement strand
GCGCTCTGGGCCGGTCTCGGGGTCCTTCCTCGCCTCCGGCGCCGCCGCCTTCTGGGGCTCCGCGGCGGGCTTGGGCTCGCCCGTCGTCCGCTTGGCCTGACACAGTTCCTGGACCTTTTCCACCTGGGCACGGCGGATGTGGTAGGTCTTCCGGGAGCTTTGGAACGAGTCGAGGAACGACTCCAGGTTCACGCTGCCCTCCATGAACTTCTCCAGCAGCTCCTGTGGAGGAGAGCGAGCGGAGAACGGCGAGGGTCAGTGGGGAGAAGACGGACGCAAAAAAAAAAAAAAACACTGGAAATTGTGAAACAAATAAATGGGTGGAAGGGTTTTTAACTAATGAACTCTGCCATAGTTGACTTAAATACACTCGGCCCTGGCAGACTGGGTAGACTGGGTGAATGCCCATCGATAAGGGCGGCCCCAGGAAGTGAAGGCCTGGCACGGCGCCGGGGCAAAATGGGCAGATTAAATATAGCAGTTTTATTTTTTTATAGCCAATTTGTGGATGATCATTTCTCAATGCTAAATTACTGTAGTTCTCCCACCGCTTAACTATCTCCCCAGAACAATGATGATGAATGTTTTAGGACAACATTAACATTAAGACACTTCACTCCAGGCTGTTTTCTCACATGGCGGATGCTAACAGCATGCGCGTGGAAAGCTAACGGTACGAATGAAAAGGAGTGTGCAGGGAATTCAGTATATCATTACTCTATGGGTTTAGAGACGCACATTGAATATGCATACTCTTGTCTGGTCGTGTGGTATTTTTGCATATTAACATACTAAAGTTGAGCAGTGGAGTGTCTTGTAATACATGTTATGGGGAAAGACACGTAAAACTATCCCTGTGATGTTGGATAACCTTCATAAAACATTGACAGCTAATAAGTAAGAAAGCTAGCAAATCTTTGATCATAGACAACGTTGAAACAAGCTTTTGTAAGGTCTTTAAATGCATTAAATAGGATCTCAGATGCCAAGAAAGCAGACTTGAATATTAAGGCGGATGGGCTAAAAAAAGGAAGAAAATAGTTAAATATATATCATTTTCCATTGCGCTAGGATAACTATAAACCTAGGCCTTCATCATTTCGATATTCAAATGGTCCGACGTACTAGCCGAACCCCACTGTCAAGTCATTACCTCAATCAGTGCCAGTTGGCTAAAGTTACAGGGGTTGAGGCGGGCCACACAAAACTATTCATTTGACATCTTGGCCTGATTCGTGTGCACACTGGTACATTTTACAAGTCCACACTCTCTGGAGCAGTGCTTCTCAAACAGCGGTACACATACCCCTAGGGGGGACTTTGAAGGTTTGCAGGGAGTACCTGGAAATGTAAAAACAACAAGGAGAAAGAAAGAATCTGCAAAAAAAAGATGCAGCTAAAACAGAAACACCAAAATATTTCCAGTAATGGGATTTATATGCACAAGACCCTTCTCTGGCTGGATGCTTTTTTCGGGGGGGAGAAATTAGCTAACAGTTGCATGAAGCCAGCAGTGTCATGGCCGTATGTCACCGAAGATGAGATCAGGTCATTCCAAGAAATGATGCGACAAGCTTTTTCACCTTTGATTAATTTCTTCCCCCCTAAACGGTTTTGTGCTGGGGAAGGGGTTACTTGGTGGAAAAAAATATCTTCGAGGGAGTGCATTTGCGCAAAATAAATTGAGAATCACTGCTCTAGTCTAGAGGATCTGTTTATTCAAAAGTTGAGCTACCATCTGTTTGCCTGTCAGCATGTCCATATCCAGCCATCCGTCCTCTTAACTCACTTATCCAGGCGGTTGGACCATATCCCAGATTACTATGGCGTGAGGAGGGAAGACTCCTTGAATGGGAGACCAGTAATTTACAGGTGATTTAGAGGGGCTACGGCTGAAATTGTGGAGGATGTGTTGGCCTTTTGGCCTTTTCCTTCAGAGATCTGTGGATCTCCTTGACGAAAATCAATGCACAATAGTTACCACAGGCAAGAGCTGGTGGTGAACCTACTGCTAACCTCACAAAGCCGACCCATACATGACAACATGCATGTCAGGCGTGGATCCATAGCTGTATATGGAGAGATAACCCCTACTGAGTGCAGGAGTGATCCTCACAGCACTACAAAATGTTCTTTTGCATGCGACCAGGGTCCAAAATGAACACATTGCAGGATAGATTTGACCTTTTGGTAAAAAAGAGGGTTACATATTTAAAACAATCGCTTGGCCATGCGACTTTTCCAGAGTGTGGTAGGATATCTTGATCCCATTGTTGTCTTCACACACCCACAGCCTACAGTCATGTACTGGCCACTAACTGGAGGGTTACAGCTGCCTACGCTGCTTAAAATGTATTACTGAAAACAACTGAATGTCAATGTCCTTGTGAACCCTTTGTGCTTATAGGGAAGGTACTCGTAAAGATCGAGAGTGCCAAGGTGAATTGGAGTCAACACAACTGCAAATACCATAAACAAGAAGGTAAACCTTGGTGTTGTAAGCACATGCAGTCTATTGTTTGTCTTTAATTCTAAATTACAGGGTAAAAAAGATATCTAAAATCTTAAATCCACAAAAAAAAAAGGTCTTATACATGTATGACTAACCAGGAGTGGGGGTTAGGGTTATAATCTTGGAAACTCTCCCGCCGCACGAAAAACCTCCAAATATAATTCTGTCAACGAATCCACCAAGTGTGTAAACAGCGCAGCTCGGCTCGTGAAAAGCGGCCCTGTAAACCATAGACTGTAGGCGGCTTTTGGGAAACCAAACGCAGTGTCGTAATCACCGTCACGAAAGGAGCAAAAAATAAAAAAACGGCGACGACGGCGTCTGCAGTGAGACAGCTGTGTCTGCTGAAGAAGAGGCAACACAACACAAAGGGCCTGGCCTACAGCCTCCACATCCTGTGTGTGTGTGCTCAGAGCATACCGGCAAAATACCCCAGCGCTTAATAAGCGGCTCTGGCTCGGCGTGGGGAAGGGTCTTCGCGGAGATCCTACGAGATTTATGCGGAAAATCGTTGAGCGAGGCAGAGCAACATCCCGTGTTTTTGCAGCCCGCCGCGTTGTGCTGTTGTTGGTGATGCCGACGTCACGCACGGTGGGAAACAAAGCATGAATTTATTTAAAAAGAGTCTGTTGATTTGATTTGTCTGTTTTTTTTTTACCAGCCTCTCCACCTCCGAAACGCAGGCCACAGACAGTGGCTTTTGCCACGTATAAATATTTGCGAACGGCCCGGAAACACAGAACACATCTGCAAAACACGCGTCCAGATGTTTTTCGATCTCAACAGAGGGAAAGAGAGCGACGCGGCTCAGCATTACTTCTATCTAACAGGTTTCACAAAATGTTGTGGCGTCAGCTGTACTGTCAGGGGAGGAAGTAGGATTTATTTTTTATGACCATCGTAAGTGACAGACCTTGTCACTACTGGTCTGCGTTTCCGTCAACCACTTGTAGTGTGGCAGTCTGGCCAGACGTGATGTCATCGCGTGGCATCACTCCCTGCGGCGGCGTCTTTAGCGGCTGCTTGTGGGAGTTTACAATGTCGTCGACGGAAGTGCTTTGAAACCAGGAAATGTAATTCAACGCGAGTCCACCGCCGGTACCGAATTTTCAATTGTCCAGTCGCATGGCCGAACGCGTGCCGCACTACGCGTTCATTTGCATCGGGTGAACTGAAGTTCAACTTGTATCCCGACTCTTCAACACGCCACAAGCCGCCGCCGCCCGCCGCACACGCGTGCCGTCCCAGAATCGCTTGCCCCATGTGCTCTCCCGTCCGATACAAAGCGAACGCCAGACACCGCGTCTGGCGGGGGCCGGGCGCGAGGCGTCGAGAGAGAATAAAGAGGCATTATCATTTATGAGCGTCTTTGCGTTTGATCCTTTTTCTTTTCACGGACCATCCCCTCCCAGTGACTGAGCGCTCCCCACCGCCAACGAATGGCAGGAGTTTGCTCTTATGTAAACCTTTGGTTAGGCGGTTACCTTGGGCCCTGACTGCACATTCCTCGCAACGGGAGCATGTTTGCAGAGAGCTGTTAGGTATTGGTTTGGGGGAAATGTCCATTCGGGAGTTGAAACAGTGTTTCTGTTGGCAGGTTTTCTAGTTAAAGGGTCATTAAAAGGTCTTGTTTAACTATTATTCAACTATATAATATCAATTAATATTAATTAGGAAAAGAGCTTTGGAAAGGGACCACATCTTTGATACATTCAATGATGAGGGAAATGTCCATTCGGGAGTTGAAATAGGGTTTCTGTTGGCAGGGTTGCTAGTTAAGGGGTCATAAAAAGGTCCTGCTTAATTATTATTATTATTAATTAGGAAAAGAGCTTTGGAAAAGGACCGCATCTTTGACACATTCAATTAAATATTTCTTGTTTCTCGGCCATCTTTGTAAGATATTAGGTGTGGAGAAGGGTAGCCTGACTAGGCTGTATCATATTGCCAGCTCTATGGCTCAACAACATCAGTCTGTTCTCCGGTTTCGGTCCAGATACTCAGAAGCTGGATTTAGCGCCGGTTCAGTAATAATCTGGCAACGCGGGAGACGTTTCCTTGCAGTTCATGTAAATGATTACTGTAAAGACGTGACCCTAAAGGAAACTGCCAACCGTTTAAAAGCTTTTGGGGGGCTTAAAAATTAAAGTAAACATTTAATATCATAGGATTATGGCCTTTGAGGGTGACATTTAATAATGAAATGCAGTAATTATATAGTGTATGTGTTGCCAAGTACATATCATGTACGCAGTGTGTATGGGGAGAAGAACTAGATTTGCAGTGTGCGTTCTTCAGCCCAAGAGTGCTAGTTTGGACGTGTATAAACATCTCGTAGATTTGTTAAGATGTAAATCCACAACACTTGGATTATGTGGAGGTGCTGCTGGATTAAATCATGATGGTAAAACACAGACATGAAGCCTTTGGGAAGAGCAACAGTATTTTACCTTCTTTGTTTATGGAAAATGTCCTGTATCTCCGTCTCGCAAGCTGCTGCAAGATACTCCATCCATCAAACCAAACATCTGTTTCATGTAATTTAACATTTCGAAAAAAAACAATCATTTTCTATGAAGTCACTTGCTTTTCTTTTTTTTTTTTTTATTTCTTCGAAATGCCAAACTTTGACTTTGACTTTTCCAAATACTTGGGGATATAATATCCAATGAATTTCACATTAACTGACTCAAGCATCCTCCTATGATCTTGCTGCTGCTGCTGCTGCTGCTGCTGTGGCCCCCCCCACCCCCCCGGTCCGCTCACTGTCAGCCGTCAATCATCTTCTGGACAGCGAGGTGTCATTCAAAGACAGTTCAACCTATTGCTTCTGGCAGTGTGGGGGGCTATAAATCACACGCTTGAGCGTTACGCACCAGGGCAGCCATGTCTGAAGGCTCCTGGCGATAACAAACCTTAAGTTAAACTCACCTTCCTCTCTGCCCTCTATCAACGTTCACAGTACTTCATTTTAATGCAACTCCTGTGCGATTACTTCCTTCCTTGGTCTCGCCTGCAATGTTTTGCTTCGGAGTGACCTTGCATCTCACGGTTTCAGCTAGTTTATTCGATGATGTAGCACACGGCTATTGAAACACGGCACCGCTTCATCTGTCATTTCGTTATTTATACGTTGTGTTTTTTTTTTACATGCCTTATCTCCCCCTGATGTTTTATTTATTCTATTCTGCTCCCGTTTTACTTCTAATGTTTTCAGTTATCTCAAACACATTGTCACACTATGGTTATGCTTTAAAAAGTGCCACTAAAATAAAGTGTATTATTATTACCATTAACATTTTATTTATTATTAAAAAGCAGGAAAGTATTAACAGTGTTTTGCATCATTAGCAGTAAGAAGTATTTAATGATAATGAAACTTTCATAAGTCCGAACCTCAAATGTGATGTTTTGTTTCACTACTTGCAAGGGAACCGAGGAACGGTATACAGGCCGTTACCATGGCATCCATCATGCGCACAACTTCTGCGGGAAAGGTTTGGGCATTGAACTATAAAAAAAACATAACATTTTATGTCCCCCCCCCCCTGGGATGTTCACCTCAGATTGCTCCTCCGCATGCGCCACCTCGTCCCGCAGCAGCGTCTGCGCCGTCAGCGGGCTTCGCTGGGGCCCTCGGTTCTCTGCGAGGACAAAGAGACAGAAAGAAAGGCCACTGATTCACCAGATAACTGGGCGGGGGGGGGGGGGGTCGATGTGGCTGGGTTGTGTTTGTTTTGATGCATGGGAAAATGGAGGGAGGGGGGGTATAGTACTGGAAGAAGAAAAAAAGAGCAAAACGGCACAATGGATGGGAAATGAAATGGAGATGCTGGTGGAGAAAAAGTCTTGTTTTTGTTATTTATTTCACCGGCTGATTCAAGTAAAAGTAATTTTTTCCGTCGTTTTTCTACTTTACTCCTTTATTAATCTTTCTCGCTCCGACTTTGATGATCACATTGTCTGGTTAATATGTCACGCACCAAACAGGATACATCCTGTGTTTTGAAAAAAACAAAAACAAAGTGGAAAACGCCCTAAAAGCGTGTCTAGGCGAGGATCTCCAAGACACAACACATGAACACGCAGCGGCCCCTCTCAATTATTTATGTCCACAGCAGCACAGCGAGGGATGGGGGCTGGGTGACATGTTCGACTCATAAAGAAGGCGGTCACAACCTATTAGCTCAACTCGGCCGGGTAAAAAAAAAAGGTGTGGCAGGTCAACTGGAGTGCGGGGGGGCGGTGTGGGGGGACTGACAGGCACGTTCCTCGCCGTCGGCTAGGAAGGACTCATCCGGCAGTGAGGGGCGACTAGCAGGCTGCTGCGATGACACCAACAGATCCAGTGGCTCTCCGACAGACGTGTGCGGACGTGTGCGTGTCACGTGCTGGCAGTGCCTCTCGGGGGGGGGGTGGGGGGGAGAACGCATACTGCCATGACACAAACAGCTACCTAGCATTACGCGAGTACCCCCATGAGAGTTTGATGCGGACCATAAACAAAAGAAAAGCCAACATAAAACCCACAAAGGTGCCATGCCACTCTCTTAACAAGCCTCCATTGACGCGACACACCCACTTCGTGTCCCCTGCTTGACACTTGACTTTCGCGACCTCCCCCAGCCTCAATAAATAATCCAATGCCACTTTGCGGCTTCCAGGGGTCTGGCCCCTCTTGTTGCAAGACCGACGCCGCCTATGGAGATATGGTCAACAACGCTCGATCATGCGTGAAGATAATGCCTGCGTGTGTGTGTGCCCCCCCCTTAAAGCTGATGCTATGGATCTAATGGGAGGTGACAGACAGCAAAACAGGGCAGTATGGAAAAGCAGTATGTGACCTAATTTTCATGACTTGGGGGGCTGATGTGGGGGGAGGCTGGCTGGCGATGGGTAAAAGATAACTCAGTCGGGTCTGGGAGGCTCATGTGGTCTACTACGGCGCGGCACGAGGATGACACTTGGTCCCGGGATGAGGGGTGACACCACAGAGTGGACACTGAAACAGACTTGCACTCAAGAAGCCTCAAAGCACAGCTGTGGTCTGGGCGGAAAAAAAAAACAGATGGAGGGGGGGGGAAGGCAAGACGGTGGAGACCACATTATGTGGGGAAAACACGATGGGGAAAATGATGACACCATTGAAATAAAAACATAACAAAAATCGTCCGTAACTACTAAAAAAAAAAGTAAGGAAAAGGTGCAGTAAGTCCTACTACAGACTTCAGCTGACGGCCGAAACCACAGCCCTGCGCACAAGAACACGTGTCTCTCTCTAACTGTCGTCGACGGTAACGTCTTCACCAGATGAGTCAGTGAGTGTGTGTGTGCCCTTATACAGGCACTGGGCACCGTGTCACACACGCATGGGTCGGTGTAGCTTGGCCCGTTTGCAAGGGTGTCGAATTGAGTGCAGAGTGGCCTTTGCAGAAAATCACGTGGCAAGACAATGACGCTTGGAAACGAAGCGACTGCTCCAGTAGTCAAAGAGCAAACATCAAACACCGGTCCAGGCCCGGTCTTCAGGCCTGGTCTTGAGATCGATGAACGCTAGGATTTGAGTATTACTCAGTTTTTGTATTGCATCCAAATTTGCATCCACGATTTTACAACTGTGGTTTCCATGCAACATGGTACTTTGCACAACACAAGTCTCATGATGGCGCTTGCAGGCGGCACAAAGCGACCGACGGTGGCATTTGTTTACCGGCTATACAAAAAAAAACAACCCGAAGCCATGGGTGTCAGCCTGCAACACGCTTTTCGTCAACGCTAACTGGCAGAGTAGGAGCAGAGGAAACGCGAGCCAAGAATAGCTGGGAGACGTTCCTGTGCATGCTTTCCGCCGCCGACTGTACACAAATAGGTCACCGTGGTACTGTAGAGGCGCTCTTTGATGTCCACATTTGAGCTGTAATTGAGGGGTAAGTCTAATCATGAATTATGCATGCATGGCCACATCAAAGGGGAGTGGCGGCGTAATGGTCACCGCGATTACAAACCACGGCAGACGTGATGGGAACCGAAATTCGGGTGACAGGTAGACTAGGAGGAGGGTGCCGAGTTGCCTTTGAACTATTTCTGGGTTATCTCATCCAGTGAAGGGCAGGCGCACTGCCGAGTGGTGCAGGGGGGGGATTTAAATACAACCCGACTGAATTTGAAATCGGAAAAAGCACTGAAATTTTTAAATGGCGGTATCTGTTTTTTTTTTTTACACCAACGGGAGTCGGTCACGTTTTTGCCAATCCACTTGAAACATCACACCGTTGAACCGTTTCACCTTGCTAGCTCATTAGCATAACCTTGTTATTCACCCGTTCAACGATGTACACCAAGTCAACCCATCATTTGACACGCAGCAGGCTATGCATTTCAACTAATATCATGACATGTTTCCAGCCGCCGCCACTAATCTACAGCCAGCAACGGTCTAGGTCTGGCTATGTGAGACACAAATGCCCAGTGTGTTTTGTCATTTTCAAATGATTAAATTAAATCGGATTCCTCCGACATTTTGCCTGCCCTCTCATGTCCCGTTTTACTTGCAAATAAATCCACCAACGGCAATACGATACTTTGCAAGCCAATTCACACAGTCTTAAAAGCAGGCCAAGACAAAGGGCTGACATGATGAAATGTGTAAACCATTATGTGCTTAAGTGCATAATTGAAAACACACCGTTCATTTACGTATATATTACGGGCGGGTTTAGGGAATAACCGCTGTTGCCACCACACACACATTGCAGTCGAATTTCTCCGCAACACTTAATGGGAATATGTTTCACTTTGCATTACATTAGCAGTACACTCAACCACTTTCCAGTGCAGAGGAAGTGTGCAGCGAGTCCCTGGGTATTTATTGTGCAGTATGTGTGTGTGTGCACAATAAGGAGCCACTACAGCTGTATATAAAGGCACTTATGGCAGTGTTGATAAATGATAGGAATGAACACATCGTTCTGAGAAACGGTTTCTGCCTTTATATAATGTGGAGGCATGCATTGTGCAGCAGTATTATCGACGACTTTAACCCATGCATGCACACAACAGCAGCTGAGGCCATTAAATGCCCCCCCGATCCTTCACCAATGGCTTTTCCCCCTTTTGTTTCATACGGTCTGATGATTATACCACTATAGCATTATACATTTCATTAGCCCATGTATTCCTGCAAATGTTGAACCAACCTTAAAATGTGAATGGGTGGTGGGGGGGGCGAACCCATCGTTGGCTAAATTACCTCATAAAAACAACAAGCTGGAAAGTACATGGACCTCACAGGTTTTTGAAATGTTCTGATTTAGGATTTTAAATGTACAAAAGCCGTCATTCACATGTAATTATTCTACGTGACAATAAAGAAATAACTGTGGCTGCTGCTTTCTGATAGACACAATCTTTCCCTTTTTTTGAAGGGATTTAAAATGGTTGAGAGAGCCTTTTGTTCCGGCTGACAAATGTGTTGGTTGAATACCCGGGGAAGTTGAGCACAAAAGTCTTGCCTAACGGGTACAGTTGTCTTTGTGAGGGGAAATCAACCGTAATCCCACTGTGAACGCCGCCGCGCTCTGCATCGCCAATGCCAGACTGAAGAAGGCATAATAAGCAGTCGGACTGGAGGAGCGGCGGTGGGTTATGAACCTTTTCCACCGTTTAGCTCCAAGCGCTTGAAACTTTGTATTCTGCTCAATATATTATATTACCACTCCAATGAGAGTGACCATCAAACCTATATTGCAGAGGCCGCCTTGCTGCAATGTCGGGTTTTAGGGAAATATGTTTTGTATTTGTATTGTACATTAGATGAGTTTGGGAAGAAGATTGCCCATATTGATTAATGCCACTTTAAAATATGAGTCAACAGCAGAAAATCCAGTGGGGGACAGACGTAGCGCAACCAGGTTGTGTTAGCATAAAGAGTAAAAGTTCCTTTAACAAGCAATGTTGACTCAACTTAACAAGTCCAAAACCATCGGCAATATATCAATATTACATCAATATATTGCCCTCGATATCGTCTTAGGATGACGTAATATTGTGATATGGCATAAGTGTTGTCCTTCCCTGGTTTTAAAGACTGCGTTACACTAAAGTGCTGACAAAAATACTGGCACTACTACTTTATTTCTCAAGTATTTAATTCACACAGGAGTATACAAAAATAGGCTTTACCATGCAGTTATTTATATATAGACTATTTATTGGATTATCAGAAAACATGCTATATCTTTCTTTATATATATTGTTATCGAGATATTAAATGACCTATATCGGGATAGATGTTTTTGGCCATTGCCAAAATCGTCATAAGCTATTTTTGCCTGTAGTTCTAGTGCTGCACAGATATAAACCATGGAAAAGGCGGATCAGGCGGTATTGATAATCATTTTATGGTGAAACGGGGACACCCAGAGAGGAAGGTGTAGGTAGAGCCTGGGTATAGCATAGCAACAACAGACAAACAAACAAATAAAATAAATAAAGATAAGGCTAAAACTGGCCTGGGATGAAACCATTATTCAGGAATGTAAATCTGTTTCACACTTTGGACCGTGGGGGGAAAGGAAAGGCGCCCTCAGACGCTTTACCCTCAATAGCCTAGCTGACCAGCTGGCTCCATTTGGCCAATACCGCGGTCTGCCTTTCTGCCACGCCATCGACTACATGTCTCTCCGCTGGAATTATTAGCCTGGAGATATACGACTAGTGCATCCTCCGCCTGGCCGTGTTCAGCCAAACGAGAGTCAGATGTTCGGCGGGGGGGAGGGAGGGAAGGAAGGAAGGAAGGTGATCCACACCCAGCCTTTCTTTGCTGGGGAGCTGGGGAGAGTGCATGTGCCATATAAGTGCTTAGGCGGTGGGTGGGTGCGAGTGTGTATGCGTGTGCAAGGGGAGAAAGGGGTGGAGGTCTTTTTTTCTTTTCACAGGAAGTTTGACATTCCACCCAACTTCCATCACTGGACAGCAGCTGCTGTGGCACCGAGGAATTCATTCAGGGAAAAAGAAATGTCACTTCAAAAAAAGGGTCAGCTCGACTCGAGAGCTGCAAGGAAAAGAAACACGGCGTATAAAATGTCAGAGATCAAAGACTCTGATTTACTACCAGTCTCTTTGCATGGGGGTAGGATTTATCACGTCCATTTGACTCAAGCAAGCTCATGGAAAAAACGCATCTGCTGCTTAAACGCACTGCGCTTGGAAGTGTCCAAGTGTCTACCGTTTAACGCCAAAAATGTACGGCTGCTGCCAACATGTGAGGTCCTTTATGTTCCCGATGTGCGAGAGAGAGAGTTTCAACTCGCAGTAGACTTGCAAAACCAAAATATCAATCCGTTTTGCAGCACACCCCCACCAGTCTTAGGACAACCAGGCTTACTGGACGTACTGCCAGGCGGCTGCCCTGTCAAAAAGCATGACTTGACTAAACAAAGACATGCGCCCCCCTTCCTCTCCTTCCACCCCCGCCGGCTCCTTTCTGCTCTTGCAACAAATTCCTTGACAACTCCTGCAAACTCCCCACTGGCATTTGATACGTTCCCATGACTGCTAGTCTAAGCTATGCTGAGGCTTACGCTGAGCAGTTTGAGAGGCGCGTCTCACTGGAAGAAGAAAAAAAAAAGAAAAAAAGAAAGAAAGAAAGAAAGAAAGAAAGAAGCCCCCAAGCCAACGCAGCCGAGTCCTCGCAGCGCCCGCCGCCACCTCATTCATTTGTTTTTAATGAGGAAACTAGCAGGAGCCTAGCTAGGAGACAAGACAGGCCTTTTCAAATGTCAAGATTTCAATGTGGGGGAAAGGAGACGAGAGAGAGAAGCCAGTGGAGTCAATAAGTTAATGTGCCTCTCTCTTGTCCAGTCTTGAGAATGAGTGGGAACAGAGATGAACTGAGAACTTGGGTTATAAGAAAATAAAGACAAAAGGCAGTGAAACAACAAATTAAAATGAGGAGCAGCAAGAGTGGTGTCCTTTGTACGTTTCATACTATCCATATCCCCAATTACATAATCCCCTTAAAGCATGTAAGTGCGCAGAGCAATAGGGACTCGGGGACGGACGAAATGGAGGAAACGTTTCCAAATGATCTGCAAAAAGGCGTTTATATCTTAATGGAAATAAGACTGTCAGACAATGCCTGATATTCAGGGAGATCTGCTTATACTTAGTTTTACCCTTGCATGGGTTTTACACACTTTTTTTCAGTCTGTTTTTCATCCAAACCTTCTCTCATGGGCCGTTTGGTCACTGGAGACAGAACTTAAGAGCTTAAGAAACCGGAAACGAGAAGCCGGTTAGCATTTGGCAAATTAAAGCGGTTGAGTGGACGGATAATGAGTCAGTGCGACCTTTTTCTCCCTACAGACACCCAAGCTCCTCCATGTTGGATCCCCATAGGTGGGCTTCTCCATCTGCGACTGCCCTCCTCCACCTCCTCCTGACTGCCAGCGCCTGGAGTTTGACCTGATAGGAGCGGTCTTGCAGCTTCGCATTACGTTTAGCATGTTTAAGGCATGGGTAGAACGAACACATTAATGCCACAAGAAATGTATGCATGTAAGGTGTTGTAATAATAATAATGATAATAAATCACATTTGTATAGCGTTTTCTGTGGTACTCAAAGTCGCTTAACATATTGCCCTATCAAAACTATGCGAACAGATCTTTGTTGAACCTTTGTAAGGATGTCAAGACTTTCATCCAAATTATCATTATCATTATCAATCATATATAAAATGCACCATACTTATACCCATGGACAACTCTACTCAGATCCACATTCTCGCCACTAAACCATTTCAATTGAAGTTTTGACATGTACCCCCAGGCAGCATGTAGGCTTCAGGTAAGCCCAAATGCAGAAGAGACACACTAATCGAATGCACTTGATCCCTTTACGGATGAGCTCCGAAATCCTGATGCAAACCCGCAGGCGTTTTAACTAATCCGCCGCCACGCCACTCAAACAATCTGCCTCATGCAAACCCATCCCTCGCGGCGTTTTCCTTCGGCGAATCTCTCAAGTGCTTACCCAGCTGCCTTCGCTTCTCCCAGCATGCCGTGGTCAGGGCCGAGAGCTGGCTGTACCTCTCGGCCAGTTGGACCTTGCCCTTGCTGAGCGGCGGCCGCCGGGCGAGGCTCTCCTCCGCCAGGCCGCGGTTGGAGGCCAGCAGCGAGTCTCTCTGCAGCTGCAATTCCTGAAACTGGAGGAAAGCAGAGGAGTGGTTGATCTGTTCATTGTAGAAATTTAGGAAAATCGTCATGCCTTTTTTGGGGGGGTTCAAGTACAGTATCTTTTATTTTTCATGACCAATGTTTTACCACCATCTATTGATTAATTATTTAAATGGATTAGCGCTTGGGGCAAACTGTACTTTGAGAATTAATGCGTATTCCTTTATGATCAACATTACAGTAGATATCTGCTGAAAAAATATATCTTAAGATTTAGGCGTCAGCGCCAGCAGTGAAGTTAGCAGATGTGAGGCAGATTTTGCAGACAACCATGCTTCATGCGTATATTTTTCTGAAAAAAGGATAAAGTTAAGATATACAGCTAAAGTACATACAGCAATCACAGAAAAAGCACAAAGTCATTGCATAACTACAAGATTAATTCTGTTCTTCAGTCTTATGGAATGACCTTACATGAATAGTATGCATTCATTAGGCTCAGGGAAGTAAATTATCATACGCCGCTGAGCTGTACTCATTTACATATGCTATGATGCCAATAAGCAATGTCGTTCTTACATCCTCGCTTCATACTGTAACATTTTTTGTTGACTTTAAATTTAAAAAAATGGTCAGGGTTAGGGTTCAAATAGTGTTTGCTATATACTGTGGCTGGTTGACCAAAAACGTAATTCCTTGGTTATATTTGGTCTATGATATGTTCAACTTCTTTTCTAAATGAATGCACAAGTTTCGCTAGCTTCAGGTTTGTGGACGAGATCTTGAGCTTATTCAAAGGCAGTTGCATTTGCTGCAGTTGGACACTGCAGCAGGCGGACCGCCTTGCAGTACTGACAGTGCTGCCACATCAAATAAAAACACTGTGACTAAACCAATAGCTCGGCCCAGCGGTGAAGGTCTTTAAAACCGCTCCACGGATGACACAAGAGGAAAACCTCCTTTCCACTCAAATAAAAAGCAAAATGCGAAAAGAAGAGCTTCTTCACTGGATGGGATCCGTGTCACGTAACACGCTGCGCTAGTGTGAGCCGGTCTGATCCTTCCCACGGAGGACACCGGCGACGTCCCAGGATGCATCAGTCACGCCTCGTCCCGTCTCCCACACGGCGTGATCGCGAGGGGGCCGCCGCCGCCGCAGCATACTTAGCTCACTTTCCACGCTCGGTTGCGTGTACATGCACAGCGCCGGGGCACCGTGCACGAAAAGGCGTACCGGCGCGCACGCACACGCCTGACAGCTGCTTCAGTCACAGCCGATCTCACAGCTCGCACCGCAGAACAAAACGCAGGGGAGCGCTTGATTTGTGCGAGAGCATGCCGGGGCGTCCGACTTGACACGACGCCGACGCTCAAATCAAACAAAACGGGATTCTGATGCAGTTTCCGCTCTGGCGGCGTTCCCTTTAAGAGCGTCCAATAAAGTCGTTATTAAATTGTATACCCGATGCATCGTCTGGCCCAGCATAAAAGAAAACAACCGGTACGTCTCTCAATGAAAGAGCAATCAGGCCGGCTTCACAGCTCACCAGCTTGTAGTTGAAAGAGAAAAAAAAAACAGGTTATCCGCTGCTCAACACATTGACAGGATTGTTGCAGATCAAAAGGAATTAGAAAAACCCGACGAAACAATGAACTCCCAAAGCAAATGACATTGACCTTGAAGTCGGGCCAAGCTTTGTTACATCTCAACAGGAAGCAATGTCCAGGGGGGGGCGGCTCTCATAATCCCCCCCCCAACAAGACGAGTTAGGCCCGACCGTCGCGTTCAGAAACCACATAAATCCAACGCTCCCATCTGGGATTTCGCTGGTTTCTTCTCTCTGTGTTGTTCCATCGATTCTGCTGAGTCAGTTATTCTTCTTCTCTTTCTCCTTCTCCTTCTCTCCATATCCTCCTCCTCCAAGTCCAGACCCTGCCGGTCTTCAGACCCCAAAAAGGGGCATTTTCTCTGCAGCCGACCACAGCTTGTAATCAGTTACTGCTCAGCGACTAACCCATGGTGGAAAAAAAAAAGAATAGAAAAGAAAAGAAAAAAAAGACACTCCATACTTGCCATACTTAGAAATGCCTATAAAATCACAAGTATATCAAGTGTATATCGATCTGGGCGTTGCATTTCTCACATGCATGACCTTGCGATGATGTCATGGGACCCACCACACGTGACTTCACTGACCACACTTGGCCGTTTGATATGTATAGATGTACAGGGG
>JAOPJH010000124.1:11499555-11510717 GCA_027122575.1 Merluccius polylepis | reverse complement strand
GGCCGCCCCGCTCGCCGTTGCTGGACGCGCTCGACTCCATGTTCTGGGGGCTCTCGCGGCCGTTGCCGCCGACGTCCACCTGCATCATCTCCGTCTTGATGTCGGCCATCAGCTGGTGGGAGTTGCCGTGGGCCAGGTGCTCGCCGCCGAACCCCTGCTGCAGGAGGGACTGGCCGATGCTCATCAGGCTGTCCACCGCCGCCTTCGTGGGGCTGAGGGCGGCGAGGCCGAACGAGGTGGAGACCGAGGGGCTCTGGTCCACCAGGCCCACCATGGCGGCGGCGGACGCCTGCTGGCCGGCGGACAGGTAGGCGCTCTCCGCCGGGTGCTTCTTGGCGTTCTTGGCGCCGTTGTTGCGGCCCCCCTTGCGCTCGTCCTCGTCGTGCTCCGCGCCGCCGCCGCCGCCCTCGCCGTCGTTCTCGTCCGACGACTGGATGGTCTCCAGGATCTTCAGGCACTGCTCCTCCAGGTACTCGATCTCCAGGATCTCGGCGGCGTACAGCAGGTCGTCCAGGTCCTCCACCTTGGCGTGCAGCGTGGCGGTGTAGGCGTACTCCAGGATCTGCTGGAAGGTCTTCGGCGAGAGGAAGTCCAGCGTGTAATGCTGGCTGCTGCGGTGGAACAGGATCTCGAACATCTTGCTGGTGCACGCCAGCACGGTCCGATGGGCGTGGAACTCCTGGCTGTCCACCATGATGACCACGTCGCACAGCGTGCCCGCCAGACGCATCTGGTTGGCCTTGTGCAGCAGGGAGGTGGGGTGGCTCGGGTTCTGGAGCTGGATCATGCCCACTTTAGTGACGTCCATCGTAGCGCTGCAGCGGTCCGGGAGCCCGACTCATGGGGCTCCTCGCCGGTCCCCCTCTTCAGCCTGGTAGTCGGGATCTTGGTGGAGAGACAGAGAGAGACAGAAAGAGAGAGAGAGAGAGAGAGAGAGAGAGACAGAAAGAGAGAGAGACAGAAAGAGAGAGAGAGAGACAGAAAGAGAGAGAGACAAAGACAGAGAGCGAGAGAGAGAGCACAGAGTCAGTGAAAAAACAAAATCGAAAACGACGACACACATTGTACAATTAAATAAATAAAAACTAAATAATACCAAACCTCAATTCAATAAACACATTAATTTCAGTCGCAGATCAAATGTTCCTTAAACTGAGGCACAAAGAAAGTCAGTTGAACAAACGTATAGCGTGGGGGGGGGGAGGAGAGGAGAGGATGTGAGGAGAGGAGGTGAGGAGTGAAGCGGCTTCATCTTACTCAGCATTCCTCTCACAGCGAGGCCCCAGAGCCGGGGAGGGGCTGCCGCCGCCGCCGCCAGCCAGAGGGCTTCAGTAGGAAGATGAAGCCTGAGACACGGCGGCGGAGGTTTACACAACGCGGCGGCGGCGCCCATCGACTCGGGGATGCAGATAACGCGCAGGAGCCGAGCGGCGGCGGCTCGCTCCGACCCGCCGCTGATATCGCCACGGAAACGGTGCGGCCCGGAAAATTGCAAGTACCCCTGACTGCAGGCCGCAGATCGGGGTGGTAACCAACCTGGGGAGGAGTCAAACACATTTGACTCCTCCCCCGTCACATCTTGTCAACATAATCATGTTCGTCGTTCGCCAGTGTATTGCAGTGCAGACACACGACGAAGCCGAACTTAATATTAAAATATAAAACATGGAAGTAAGTGAGCCTGCCAATATGCATAATTGTCATTGTAATACGATGTTAGAGCAGTGCAGTGGTATATTTAGAAATTACCAATTAAAGTCAAATTACGTGTCTGACCGATCCTTACACACGTAACATAAGCCTACTTGACTGCCTCCAGGAGCAGTGACATGCCTTCATGTGCTATGGGAAAGATTATTCTTTCCATTTGTGAATTGGTAATTACGAGTGCGTAGTTTTCACGTGCTTTTGTTGTCGTAGTGAAATGAAACATAGCGGACCCACAGTTTTAGGTTTAAGGTTTAAGTTCATCTCATCTCGGCATCTCGTACATCAAAATGATCTCCCAGTTCTCCAGTGGAAATTACGACTTGAGGCGGTATTCATGTGCAATTTTCACGTCGGTTTTTGGAATTTACCAAATTTCCATAGCACATGAAGGCACCATAAGTCTAGGTCTACATGTTTAGATATCAAATCATTAGAATTTTGATTTGCTTTGTTGCTTCAATGTATGCCTTGTTGTATTTGTTCAAATACAATAGCACAAAGTTTACACATAGAGTCTACACACTGTGTATACAGTTATCAAATGAAATGCATATTGCTTATTTTATGCATTTGTAATAATCATGCTTTTTATGTGTATGCTTATTTTCTTTGACGTATAGAGACACATTAGTGTAATATTGGAGGGCGAGACTCCCCAAATAAAGACCTGCAGCAGCGGTCTCTATCACTGCCCCTTCTGCACATTTAAGGGTGCAAAGATTATGCTTGACTATCATATTAAAGGCCATGCTTCAGTGAGGCACAGAGGTACACCTTCTTTCTTTATTGAAAATATTTGATGTTAACATATTTTACATTTTACATATTATGTATTTTACTTAATTGTATAACTTGTCACTTTATTGTCATTCCTTTCTTTCAGAGTTCACAATCATAAAGTGTGGTCTGAGTTGCAGAGGTTCAACACACTTTCATTGTTGCTATTGCACACAAAGTGTTATAAACAGAGCACAGTTTGTGAAGCACTTAAAAGCGCATAAGCACACAGTAGCCCCTCAAGAGACCCCAGACACGGTGGCCCCTCAAGAGACCCCAGACACGGTGGCCCCTCAAGAGACCCCGGACACGGTGGCCCCTGAAGAGACCCCAGTGGCCCCTCAAGTGCACACAGTGGCCCCTGAAGAGACCCCAGACACGGTGGCCCCTCAAGATACCCGGGACACGGTGGCCCCTCAAGAAACCCCAGTGGCCCCTCAAGTGAAACCAGTAGCCCCTCCGATACAGCCCCCTAAATTACCCACCATTAAAGGCAAGAAAATTGAAGTAACTTGTCCACACTGCAAACTGCAGTTAAACAAAAAAAACTTAAAAACACACTTGCGCAGAATGCACACACATTCATTTGAAACAGTGTCCAAAGAAAAATATTTGGCATGTGAGTGCATTGATCCAAAAAATGGTGTGTTTGCAGTGGAAAAGTCCTTCTCTGGTCCATCAACACCCATACATGTTATAAAAAATACTTGGGGAGCCACACAAAAAATATTATGTGAGGTTGATCAATGTCAGCTTAATGCTGACTTTGCAGTAAGGTGTGGAATGCTGCCTTTTGAATGCCAGCATTTGAAGTCTCTGCTGTACTGCCCACGCTCAGAAAACACACCGGTCATTTTATCGGAGGAAGCCTTGACGAAAATGGTCGACAACAGATGGTTTGGTGAGGAGCGCAAAACAAGACTTCTACAGCTGCAAAAGAAGGCAGATGCTGATGGTGTGCCCCTGTCTGTACATCTGACGGTTGGTGGACCAGCAGAAAAATATCACATATCGGTGTATGAGCCCAAGGTGTCCTACTATAGTAGACTTGGAAGGATTGTAGTAGGATACGACAGCAAAAAAAACAGCTGGCATTGTCCATGCTCAAAAGCAAGGCAATCATGCCTACACAAAGCCATTAGTAAATGGCACCTTTTTCATACAAAAAGGCATCTGTTTAAAAGACTAAAATCCACAGATTTAGAGGGAACCATTTCACCACAGCACACCACAGACCAGGATGCCAGTCAGGCAAATGAGGGAAATTATCCCCCAACTGAGAAAGGTGTACAACGGATGCTGAAGTACCTCACAGCAAACAAAAATCTACCTGCTGAACTGCCACAGGCTGTCATACAGCAGAGCAGAGATGCACACATCTTGGATGGCTTTCCGAAGCACTTAATTCCAAAAGAGACCAGGTGCAAGGAGTGTGATGCCATACTCGGTGACCCTGTACTGATAACTGCAAAAGGGAGGATTCTGTCAAATACAGGTGTAGTTGAAGGTCAGTAATTCTGTCATTGATTCAAGCTTCTAACACCTTAATAAACACGATTGCCACATACAATGAATTATAGAAGAAATAGTTGTACTGGTCTCAAAAGGCATGCATACAATATTTAACAATTTTGGTTGAAATCTCCTTTTTAGGAATATCAACCTACAGGAAGACATGCCTCAACTGCAGCATGATGTACAGGTACCAGGAGTGGGAGGATGGTGTCCACAATTTTGATGACCACATAATCCTGTCTCTGCACTTGTGCCTGTCATTGAGGAATACATTACAGGTGAAAACATATAAACATGAAAATATGGTGTGTTTATGGTGTGCCCACCCTCAGTAAAGCTCAGTTAGACATAAACAAATGAATGTACATAGTCACAACGCATAAATCCATGTGCACAAAAAACTGATTTGCAAACTTTTCAAGGACACATAGAATACTCCACCTGCACACACAGCGCATAACTTATGCACCCAAGAAGTAGGTAGCTTATATAATTTATTATATGATTAAGTACATTTTACCAGCAAACAAGAATTACATCTACCAGTACTATTATTAAGTATGGTTCATCTGCACAAAATGTAGTGTTTTAGGCCTGACTTAATATGTGACACAAACAAAAATAAATAGTGGTTATTTTGAAATGTCATTTTATCGAAGTAATATTTTGAAAATTCTTACCAAATTATACCAATATTGGATTGCACCTCTCTCATAATTTTTCCAGACCCACACTGCTGTCAGTAGACTAATTGAAACCTTTGAGGCAACAGAGAAGGTGTCCTTCCCAAACAAGGAGAGGGTTCTTCATGCCTATCTCCATTTTGAGGCCCTTACTGAACATGATTACACGTATGCATGTGTATCATGTGGATACAATCCAACTGTTGTGGTGATGGACCTTCACAAAAAAGGTGTATTTAATATGCCAGGTGAGTTTGATAAGCTGTTATTTCATGTCATTTATACACTCAGTGCTTGCACAATAGCTCCTTTCTCTGAATTACTGTGAGCTCAGTATTACGCTGACCATAACATGGTGGGCATATTCTGTCTCAAGTTGTATTGTACACATCGGGACTTTTTATAGAAGCATGCTCTCATGTTTTTTATAGAATGATGTATAACCACAAAATATTGTTTTCCCAGTGAGTGAAATCAAGAGCCCACCCGAAGACTATGATGGTCATGTGGACATCAAAACATTCTGGGATGCTGTAACTTTGGAAATGCTCAGCCGAGGTTTAATTCCATGTAAGTCATACACAGCTTTTGAGAACAAGAATCTTCTTTCAAATATATGAATGTGTGAGATTAAGTGGAAGTTGTCACAATTATTTACAAAGGTGGTCAGAAGAACCCTTTTGTTGTACCTCTGAGCTACCACCACTGGTCACCATGGATTGGGCCACAAACCAGACGGTCAACTGTTGTCCTTAATACAGAATACCAAAAAATCCAACCACCCAAAATGTCTAGTGATGAAAGCGATGACCAGCTGATCACCGAAGAGCGGCTAGCTGATGAGATACTGAACTTGAAGGTGATTCTAATGTGAAACAACATTGCTAAGTGCACCTCTTTCCTGTGACAAAAAAAGAATGCTTTATCAACAACAATGGATTAAAAATTAATTTGCATAACAGGTAGAGGAAGTAAGGGCACTGTGCACACAGTGTGGTTTGGACAGCAAGGGCTCCAAGACAGATCTTGTTATCAGACTACGGGATAAGATGTCAAATAGGGTGACCTATAACAAAGTCTTTGAGAAGGTGTGGGGAGCCTCTGGTAAGTGAAAGAACATGTTAATGCAATTGTAAGATAATTTGCTGTGTGTAAACTGTTAATAGCTTTATCATGTAGTTATGTATGTTAAGCATACATTCAGTCCCCAAAGATTAATATTGTGATATTAGTAATATTTACTTCTGTTGTTTCGCAGGTGGCTTGGCTGTCATCACTTGTCCGTGTGGGGTTGTGTATTCGGTGAAATTTAACCTAAGAGCAGAGAGTCCGCGTGACTATATGGATCTCTTGCTGTCGTGGAAACACTTTCCCAATGTCGCAATTTACGACTATGCAAGGGGATTGGCATTGCACGCCAACCGCAGACAGCCGGAGACTTTCCATCCTTTTCAGGGTAGGTTATTGGAGCCTACTCCGGAGAACATCAAGCAGGCTTCAGAGGGCAAGCTTCAGGTGAATATGCCTTGGTTGAAGCACCCCAAGGTACCAGCGGATGTCAATGGCCACCCACTCACTGGGTCATCAGAGCATTTTGCTTTGAGCGATGTTTTCCACCAGGACAATAGCAAAGATGAAAGTGATGTCCTCAGAAAGATAGGGCTTGTGCCTGAGCTTGTTGGTCACATCAACAGCCAGTGTGTGGAGCAATTGTTTTCAGGGATGAGGAAAAATAATTATTTCTTAAACATGACAACACCCTCAAACCACATATTTCTGCAAAGAAATATTCTGCACAACTACAATGTGGCAAAGAACAACAAAGCTAAAGAAGAATTCAGCAAGATTGTTCCAGCTAACATGCCGATGCAGTTGGATAGCCATGGAAAGATAATGTTGGGTATGTTGAAACATATTGCAATTTCTACGTTTTCTTTTCTGTTATTTAGATAACATAATGTAACATTTGATTTAACAGCTCCTCCACCACAAGCTGTGATTTCCACTACGTCATCAGGCCACAGTACAGACAGTGAGGAGCTACAGGAGTGTAAGTCAGATGCTCTTATTAACATTAGAGTTGTATGGTCCAATGTGAATCTGTCATACTTAATAAGTATTTGTGGTCTTTCCTCTAGCAAATGATGACAGTGAGCAGAGCGACTTCACTAGCCTCCATAATTTAATGGCAGACAGAGCATGCTGGGGACAGGAGCTTCAAAACATACAGACACAACAGGTGAAGTGAACTATAAAGTTGTACATATCTATAAAGTGTGCCTAATAATATCAAAGATGCACGTCTTCATTTTTATTTTTTCCCTAGCTAGGGCAAGTCCTGGATAAGAAAAGTAATCCATCTGAACACATGGCATGTGTGAACAACATCGTCCTCACTCGATCTGATTTTTGGAGTCTGGGTTTGGCTGAGGAAATGAATGGGATGGTAAGAGTAGAGAATATGATGTATTGCTACTTATGAGGCTTATTGATTGCGTGCATTTTTATTTAATGATTTACAATGTTTTAATGTATTTGTATGTGCCTGCATTCTGCCAGATCCTGAACAGCTGTCTCAAAGTTATTGAGAAGGTAGTGAAGCTCTTCTTAAATTTGTAAACCAAATAGAATTGGTACACGCAATATATTGTTACAATAACAGATTATCAAACTACATCTGTTACAGAGAGTAAACGCTGTGTTTGCTGCAAGCAGCCATGTTATAGCTACATGGTTTCCCCCATCGTCATTGAACCCCATGCTTCATTTGCCGGTATGTTCTTTAATTATTCATCCATTTGTTAGTGTGTTACCTATCATTTTGTACTATTGGGATACTCACATTTTATATTCAACTATTGTTTTCCTTTTGGCAGGGAAATGCAGCAAGTCTGCAGTGGATTCTGCTTCCAGTATGGGAACCTGGACATTGGACACTATGTGTAAGTACATTTCGTTTTGGCTTTGTTTTTGTTTGTTTCCCGTAAGATTAAATTTGTCATTTCTGATCATATCCTTCGCAAGAAGTGAAATGTATCATAGCTTTGTTTTTATTAACCACTGCATCTAGTTTTGAAGTATAAATCCTACAACTTTAATGTTATAGATTTGAAGGTTGTATGTCAATATGAGTCTGTTTATATCTGAACACATGACATTAACAGATACTGAGGCCACAAGCTAGGGAGATTTTCTTTCTAGATCCCCTCTGTGGCACTGGGTGGAGAGATGAAAGTCGCACCAAACCATTCAGGTTTTTTAGGCTCCCAGTTTCATTGTTGCTGGATAGTGGTAGTTCTGTTTTAAACCACTTATCAATATTTTTTTTCCCAAATCTATGGCTCTGTTTTATATAAACTAAAATATTGGATGCATAATTTCTGATTTGATGCATGAAACAGAGGCATAGATGAAACTTATCACTGGGGCTGTTCTGATCCCATTATGACATTTTTTTATTTGGAGTTCCAGCCTTTGGGCTGATTCAGTTCCAACTGTGTTCAAAGCTTTTATGCAGGTTTATAGAGTGTTTAAAAAAAGCTGTTGAATTGTACTTATTCTTTACTTTCACATACACTGTGTTCACAGAAACATAGCTCAGATCTTGGCCCCTGGGTCTTGGAAGACTTTTGCTGTGGATGATAAGGTTACACATTTTTTTAAATAATTTGAACTGAACAATTTGATTGTCATTTCTTTAATAAAACATGTATACCTTCCTCACACTACAGGGCCTACCAAAGCAGGGTTACTCCAACAACTGTGGGGTGTTTGTATTGATGGTAAGATAATGTCTATTCACTAGTAGAATATATAAGTGGGATACTGGGGGGGCATGTCTTCTCTATTCAAAAATATAATCCTTTGGGGGTTGCTGTTTTTATTATTGTTATTATTATCATTACTATTATAAACCATTTACTTCTCTGAATTTACAGTACGCACTGTACATCGTATTGATTGGCAAATGCGATTTTGCTGAGGTATGTATAAATAACTAAATATATTATCACTAGTGGATGCAAGGTTTTTTTGCCATACATGTTAACCCATTTGACTGTGATTATATTTGTCAAAGACAAACATGCTGCAGATAAGGCGATGGTGGTGTCTCGTTCTTCTTAAGAACTTTCCCATGCCGTAAGTGTCTTAGATTGTTTTACATTTTTCATTTACATTCTTGACATCACTTGTTTCACTGTATATATTTAAATATTGAAAACACATAATGTATGCCATTCACTCACCAAGGTCTGCAGAAGAGACTTCACGAAAAAGAAAGAGGCGACGTGAAGAGAAAACACTACAGGTAGGAGGTGTCATGTATGGTATTGTCCTAAACCAACTGTTAAAGACTATAGTCTTAGCCCCCCTCCCACCCCAAATATATTTCAGGATGTAGAAGACGTCTCCCTTAAAAGGTCTCGGGATGACACATCAGCATCAAGCTCTGCAAGACCAGGTACTGTATTAGTAAGGTGAATGCTTGTATACACATCCCAAGTGGGTTGAAATGTGAGATGTCAATGATGCTATTTTGCTGCCATTTCCCCATTTAACTGTATTTCTCCATCATTATACCATCTATAGCCTACTCCATGGCTGATCTCATGCAATACTACTATCATTCCCTTACATTACTTGACATTACAGACCACTTTCTGTATTTTTTCTAGACAATTACCAACACCAATTGCAGAGCGAACTGGCACCTGGGAACTTGGTATGTATTCTAATGTGTGTGATGCTGAAGGCTTAATGCATAGCAAGATCAAATAGTTGTGATGACTTGTTGAGTACTTATATTATAGATATCACTGAAAACCTTCAGTAATAGTTGCTTTTATTTGCATGCCTTTGTGGTTTTGGGAAAGTGGGATGTCATTTTTTTCACTGAGAGCCACTAGTCTTACTCTTTATTCTTACATTTTCTTCAAGGAAAAAGATGCTTTCCTGAGCGACATCATCGAGGCAGCAACTTGGTGCCAAACCCAATCATTTCACAACAGAGTTTCCCTCCCGGCGGTGATTGGGATGGACAGGGAAGGCCAAAAGACAGCCTTAGCAGGGCTGAAATCAAATTACAGCAGGGATGAGGAAGAAACCCTTCTTTGCATGGAGCCATTCCTGTTCAGGTTCAATTTCCAGAGGGATTATGAACATTTTTGCAAGGAATTAATTGACAGGAGAAAACTGAATGTATCTGCCTCGTTTGAGGAGTGCTAGTGAGGCCATTTGCATGCATTTGTTGCATTTGTAGTTATTAATCATTAGTTATTATTAGTTAATTTGTTTGCTGTGATTATCTTTTCTTTATATTTGTTTTCTGTTTTTATATAAATTGTTCACTATGATGTTGTTGTTTGCTGTGATTGTTATCTTTTCTTTATATTTGTTTTCTGTTTTTATATCAATTGTTCACTATGTTGTTCAATAAAAATATGATGTTGTGGCCTCCTGAGTCTGGTATAAGTTAATGTACAAAGCACATTCAGCTCGTCACTAGGCCTATAGTCTGTCTACATTGCAATGAGGAAAATGTTTTTGGTAAATGTAAAATGTTACACAATGTGTCATTAGCATATCAGGATGGGTAGTAACTATATATTAACAATGACATAATAAAATAAAAGTTTTAACATTTATCAAAATAAACGGATGACTCATCACGATATAAGTAACGGACTCCTACTGCAAGCAGCAACAAAAAAAACATCAGACTTAATCGAAAAGGCTGGCAATTAAATTGGCAGCTATAGGAATAATATTACAAAACTGTTTTAAGATATTCTTTACATTGACTTTATTAAAAAGTTGTACTATAAGGCCTCTTCAAACCTTCTTTGTCAGTTTCACTGTCTGGGCAAATATCTTACTGTTAATCCATTCCTAGTGTTAAGAGTTCACATCAGTAGGCTATTAGGACAGATTATAACAATGGGACTCTGTATAACCTTGTATAACATAACACACACATTCTGGAAGTATGTTATAGATGTTTGAAGAACTATTTCTAAGTGGGCTATAGTTTTATTTTATTCAGCTAACTTGTCACATTATTATTGCATTCTTATTTGTTTACATGCATGCAATCGTTATAATACAAATTCACTGGTGTAATGACTTTGGTAGGCTGCCGTGTTCATAATGTTCTTCATGCAGTATTGACGTTTGTACGGAGCATTAGGGACACGCATGATATATATATTGTCGACACAACATGTCGACATTAATCTCGACATTTCGAGAATAAAGTTGAAAATTCATGTCGACATTAATCTCGTCATGGTAAAAAAAATAAATGAATCATGCGTGTAATACGCTAATACTCCGTCGTACGTTTGTGAATGTGCTGCCAGGAGGTGCCTTGTAGATGTAGGGGAGGAGTCAAAGATCGGGGTGGTAACCAACCTGGCGTTTGACTACTCCCCGGGTTGGTTACCACCCCGATCTGCGGCCTGCAGTCAGGGGCTTCTC
>JAOPJH010000124.1:11245741-11256625 GCA_027122575.1 Merluccius polylepis | reverse complement strand
GTGTGTGTGTGTGTGTGTGTGTGTGTGTGTGTGTGTGTGTGTGTGTGTGTGTGTGTGTGTGTGTGTGTGTGGACTGCAAGAGGGTGGAGGTTGTGCACGCATGAGCCACCGCTCGTCCGCATGTAGCCTTCATTGTTTGAGAGCCGTCGTCCATTAAGGCTGCAGGTGCCCTGCAGTCCTAATTTCCCTGCTCACTCTCCTGAAGAAGCTAACTGATGGCGGCGCTGCGGTCGGCCAATATGGAGCCATCCGCTATCATTACGCCGACAGGCTGTCCAGGTGATGTCGATCTCAAAATGGCCTCTACCCACCACACACTTCCCATACGGTGGCGGTGGGGGTGGGGGTGAGGGTGATGGGAGGCGATGAGGGGGGACACAACCTGCCCCAAATCCTCCCACGATACACCATCCATCCCCCATGGCCGTTCACATCCACTGATATTCAAAGTGCAGAAACTCTCTCCAGTCCCTCCCCAGCTCCCCAGCCAACCTGTTTACCTGTGAACCGCCTGCTCCGCCTCAACACAGTCCACCACACTCACAGGTGATGACTGCTTAATAACATGGGACAACCCTGGACCTCAGGCTACAGGTCTACACTTAAGACATCATTTCACGTCCAGACTTCTCAGCCATTACAACACAGCCATGGTGATCATCATATGAGGGAGACATGAATAGTATATGAATGCCTCTCCCAGATACAAACAGAGACAAGCGACAGACAAAATGTGAGCAAAAGGAGAGGATGGGACAAAGGGGTGGATAGGATGGGAGAGGAGGGGAGGGTGGGAGCGAAGACGAGGGGAGGATGGGATGGGAGGATAGGGGAGGAGGGAAGGGGAGAGGGAAGCACCGACAATAATTAGTGGTCGTGGTAAAAAGGGTGGCCAAAGCCAAAGCAGGTTGCCAGTGATCTGTCCCAAAAGTTTGGCATAATTCTTATGCCAAACAATGGCTCCCACTCACCACTCCCAGAAAGAGGGTTAGTAGAGGGTGGCGGTTAATGGATTTGGCGTGCGCCGCCGCGGTATACGACGCACGCTTTTAATGACTGGCGAATGGACCGCAGGAGGGTCATTTTTCTTGTCATGCCCCACCCACACACATTACAAGGTGCAATGTGTACAGTTTAGTGGCGTCTAGCAGAACGGACTCGCCAGAAATGGAATATAATATTCATAAGTATGTTTTGATGCATGTACAATCCCATGAAAATTGTTGTGTTTTCATTACCTTAGGATGAGCCTTTTATATCTACATGGGGACCGCCATTTTGCACCGCCATGTTTCTCCAGTAGCCCAGAACGGAAAAACGTCTCTAGAGAGGATGCGTTTTTATCTTACTTGTAAACTATGACCTATAGATTTATAGACAAACTAAAAGAACTAAGTACAATTTTTAAATCTATTAAGGAACCTCATCACTTGACACTTGGCCACTTGATGCTCATTTGATAATTTTGGAAGTACATACTAGGGATGCAAGAAATACCAAAACACTCATCGAATCCCCTAGTATGTACTTCCAAAATGATCGAATGCACGGTCCAAATCTCAACGAGTACTCGTGTAGTTGTTTTGTTGGCATTTTTTCCCACCAATGTACACATATTGAAAGTCAGTTTAACCTGTATTGTATACAGTCTGTGTGTGTTACATTAAACCCACACCACAGCCACACTTGGCCACGCAGTGTTTTACCTGCTTTTTACTGTTGAAGAGCAAGCGGGATACACTTCTAAACAGCAATCTTAATGTTTGCTGTATCCATTGGGGACATTTTGAAATGTGAGACCTATCCGGTTTAATTGCGTTTTAGTTAGGCTATTATTTAGTACTTTGTAGTGCCTTATGTGCAACGATGAGCCAAACAATGGCCCTTTAGACACACATACTCATACAGCATGAATATCTGTTGAATATCCAATATCTTTCCAACTTAAACAAAATACTTTCAACTGAGATGTGTGATTGTTTGCTGCGATACAATTTACTTTCAGTGTTGATGTTGCAATGTTCCTGGTGGCCGGTGATTATTGTAAAATTTGTCGAACAAGGGGGGAACTCCAGCTACCCAGGCCAGTACAGGTTGGCGAACTAACCTATTTTAGGGGGGCTATTCGGCTGGTTGCAATCTGCAACCTCACCGCTACGATGCCACTAAATCCTACACACTGCACCTTTAATAAATGAGAAGTATATAATGTACTTAAAGAAACACAGTCGGTTTATTCCGCAGGGCCGGCTCATAGATGCTGAAAACCCCCCTGTTGGAATAAGCATCCACCCCCAGCTAGCTGCTTCGATCCCGCCAGACTTCAGACACAAACAAAGCAGAGATTGAGTGTCAACGTGAGATAAAGGACAGCTTGCTCTCTGAAACAAAAGCCCCCATCAATAGGACGGTCAGAACTCGCCATCCTACAAAAGCTAATCCCTTAAAACCTTCCGCAAAAGCAACAGGAGCCAAATCGAGCACGCACCCAGCGTCACCATTCCACCCAGTGGGCACAACCAGTCTCCGGTTGTCACCAGACCTTTTCAGTTTGGATTAACCACAACTAGATTGACAATAATTAGATAATAAATATATAATATATATTTATTATATAATAAATAATGAATATCAACCAGACGAACAGGTGCCCAAATAGGGGCAATCTTTTCAAACCTGGTGCTGAAGTCAGAACGACACCCGAGGGAACCAGACAACGCAGAAAAGCCCACACAGCCGCTCACAGGCACCGAGGATCCACACATTGTTGATTTGACACTTACCTAGAGGAAAGGAAAGGGGTTTCAAAGAGAGAGAGAGAGGAAGTGGGAGATAAAGTGGAGGATATGGAGAGAGAGAGGATGGGGAGGGAGGGAAAGAAACTTAAATAATGCATTTTAACTGCAAGCCTAATATGAGAAGACACGCCAAGCAGAAATCATGAGCAGGTAATTACAGTGAATATTTCAGAGGCTCTGCAGGGGAAGCATAGAAAGAGATATGGAGCAAAAACCTAGAACAGAAGCAAAACAAATTGGATAACTTCTGAAACAGAGTTGAACAATTGTCCTATATGATTACAATTGTAATGGATTACATTGTATAAAATTATAAGATATATGGAGTGTGCGACGGGCAGGTTTTTCGATTAATGGGGCACGGCTGAGAGCAATGCCAAAAGGTATAATGGATTCACCTCCTCAACAGAAGTGAAGGGAACAAAGTTTACACTCTGGATAATGGAAGGATCGTTTCAGGAGAAATGTCAGGAAGGAGAGGACAGAAGTTAGCAGGGAAGGAAGGAAAAAAGATAGGAGAAGGAAGAGAGGAAAGGCAGGAATAAAAGGAAAATGCGACAGAAGTGAGTAAGGAAGGAAGAAATATAGGACAGACAGATGGGTGGAAAGGAACTGGGAAGGAAGGGAGTAAGAAAGGAAGATGGGATGAAAAGAAGGAAGGAAGAAAGGATCTTAAACGTGACCAGTTTCACGTTGGGAGGCGACAGTACTTCTTTCTCAGTGAATGATGTTTCCTTTGTAATCCACTAATGGACTTTGCAAACAAATACTGAAGATTGCTTGTTCCGCATATCATCCAGCACACAGAGCGTGTCCTTGGGAACGCTCTCCGTGCCAAGTTAGCTTTTTAGCACTGAACCAACCTTTTTTTTTTAAGTGGTCTTATATCTCTCAAGTGTAGCTTACACTGGTGTATAACTATTGGTTGTACTTGCTTAGCTCCACTGCCTGCAAAATAGCATGATTTGTAATCATATTAGATAAATGCATCAATTGTGCTTTTTTTTACTAACTATAATATGTTTTGTGTGTGAAGGCTCTTTCACAATGGACCAGCCACCCATCACAATCTGCACAAAGTACACAGTATGTTTTAGACACAATCTCCATGGAAGCATGCAAGTGGCATGCTTCCTGTTTGTTCCCCTCACTCTACATAAAGCATAAAGCATCTATGAACGTGTGAATGTTGGACCAGGTATTCATGGTGCTTTGTTAAAGTGCTGCTCCTCATACACATGACAGCTTTGTAAAAAGGGCTCCACTTAGTGACATTTAATTGGTCAAACATCACCATGATCAGATAAAATAAAACAAATATTTAGTTATCGGTTATTGAATGATCAATTAAAAGAGAGAATTGATTAGAAATGATATCATCCCTGTGATATTTGGCACAAAATACGACTTTTCCCATTGACCCGAGACCTTGACAAGCACTAGACTTCTGAGTAGATCATTATGAGTGTGAGACGAATGGCAGCTCCACACAGGGACAAAAATAAAGAAAAAGGAGCACAGCCAGGGTGAAATGTGATATAATCGTGGCTCTAAAGTCGTGGATTCCTAACCACCTCCTCTGCATGTGACCGCATGATCCTCTTAGACGGGCTTTGAACCCGGTCGGGAGCTGGAAATGCGTACTATTTTGGGGGACTGTTTGGTCTGGATCATGTCTGTGACATTCGTAGCGGTCACAAGGGCTAGGGAAACACGTCAGTTGAAGTTGACACAAGGACGGTGGCTTTTTATAGGAAAAAGGGAGAATGACGAACGTAACGAAAAATAAAGGAGCATATTGATAGTTTTAGATGGGTTACTTGGTTCAATATGCCTAAATATACATGTATTATTATATAAGAATTTCTGTATTTTTAGCAATGTAGGCTCAGAAATCAGTACAGTACATTGACGCTTCCACAATGACAGCAGGCCATTTTAGAAGGTATAGGCGTTGCATTTTTATTATCTATTATTATCCAACATATTTACCCTCATGTTTACTATGTTTTTGATATGTTAGTCAACATTTTTACTGCTGGGAAGCATTCGATAGAGGAAACAGAAACACAATGTAAAAAGAAAAAAGAAAAAAAAAGATTGATTGGTTATTATAAACAAGAACGCAATCATCTCAGCTCGGTGGAAACAAGACACAGGCTGCATCTTACTCCAAGCTTCCACTTTTATCAACTCCACTCGATGTTTCACATCCAGAGAGCACTTGACAGAATTGTAAGAAGCATGGGAGGATGAGGTAGGAAGCTAAAAAACCTCCAAGCCATGAAAGAAACAGAAATACAAAAAAATGGAAAACAAAAAAAGACAGGAAACTTTTTTTTTTAAAGACGTTTTCCTTACAGGAAGTGGAAGACATTTAAATATCCATCTTTAAAAGGGGCGCTTGATCGGATGACGTTCTAAAAGCATCTTTTCTTTAAAGGTTTCAAGTTCACGTCTAATCAGAGCCGGGGGCTGGCACCTCATGGCATAACAGCTTTGAGATGCACCGCAGGTGACAAATAAACAACCTTATCAGGTGTGTTTACAGCTGTGGAACAGGGTGAGGGCCCGATAGCGAGCTAGCTGCAGCCATTTTGAATGACTTTGAACACTTTGGACCGAGCCAACCGGCAGTATGACTCCAATGCCATTTTAAATAATATGGGTCACATACAAAAAATGACACACTGTCAATTAAAATACACATACAGTACACTGGGGAGAAGAAGGGAAAAAACGAGACTAGATCCGAGATTCAAACACAAAAATGCAATTCTTAATGCTAGGGAGGACCGCATCCCAATCGGAAGCGAAACAAAATGATAAAGAAGAGAAAAAGCCATCCAGCCGACCAAGCACAACTGTTTCGGCAGTAGTGGCTTCCAACCTGTTACTACACACTTGAGCAGTTCACAGCTGCCTTAATTCTACTGAGGAGCCAGCTCACTGCAGCTTGACTGCTTTCCTTCCCCGACAGCTCAAGGCTTCCTTGGTAACTTCTCCTGATTGGTCTGCCTTGCCAGGCCACTGAATTACCACTGCAGCATGCCTGGTTGGGTTGCTTTGTCTTCATTTTTTGGGGGAAAAAGGAGACAGAGAAAAAAAAAGAGGGAGAGCGAGAAAAGTCTGATGAACACCTTCCAACTGACATGTCAACTTGCTGAAAGGTTGGTTTCATCAGAGAAAACAAGCTAGGTATTATAAGACTACCCCTATGTCCTGGCCATATGGAGCTTGCAGCACACAGAGCTAGCTTGTGGTGTCATATGTAGCACAGGGCTCTGGGTTATCTTGGGTTTGTGTCATGGTTGCTTACTAATTTTGATAAGTAAATCTAAACATTGCGTATAAAACGTCCCTGATTCAGAAAATGAGCTGTGTGATTATCACAAGTGTTTATTTTGTACGTCTTTTTTTTTTTTTTTTTTTTTTACAAATGAGCTCTAATAAGTATATTTAGCCATTAGCGTTAATCGAAGCAGAACTGTCACCCTTAACATTTTGAATCTGCAAGATTTAAATTATTTTGCATTTAACTGTATCAAAAGCAGAGTGAACCACAGATCAGTTATTTAAATGGAGCTAAAATATATTCTTAGAGGGAGTTCATTATACAAACAACTCTCAAGGCTCCTGAAAATGTAGTGCCACTAGGGAAGCCTAGTAGCTAGGCCTGACTTATGTGCACAGCCAATAAAAATTGATTTTGGCTAACACATTTGAGCTCTTAATATAAATATGTAGAACGATCGTCTCTCTGTCCTTCCATGGCAACACCATGTAATTGTTCACGATAATCCACAAATAATACTCAATTTGACTGCAACTCTTTGACAGGTAAAGCTGGTCTCATTTAGGAATGTGGAAGTAAAATTGTAAAAATATGTAGTAGCAGAGAAGAGAACAGCTTGTGCAGCATGTGGCCGTTACCCAATTCAGAAAAGCTAGATCAATAGATTACAATGGCATATTTCTGGGCTTCAGATGCAACAAAACAGACTAAACAGTGTGTGCTTAAAATTCTTCAATGGAAGAATGGCATTACATTTGCATAAATGTAATGAGATTTAGATTGCATAATCATTTTGTTGAATGAAGAATTCTGTCAAACAAAATTCAGTTTTTTTACTGTTTTGCTAGAAAGTACATTTCGTTTGTCGATACATTTTTTTGAGTCATACCAATCTATGTAATATATGCATATCCACTCTATCAATATAATGAATCAATAATAAACATTTGTAGACATGCATGGAAATGCCACTTCTAGATATCTGTCCAAGTGTGACAGCAGATATCTTCATGCCCAATGAAGTGTCTCCAAAAATCTTGGTCCAAGACACATCAGCAACTTGGTAAGTCCATAGGTGTGCAGAGGCTCAGTCACACCCATGTGAGTTTTCTTCACTGCTGCACAAGATACTTGATCACAATGTTAAAGCGATGAAACATGGACTCATCGCTGGAAAAAAATATACTGCACATTCTTAAAGAATCAGGAGTGGCACCAGGAGAATTTATACACGCTGTAATGGAAAGCACCTTTTCATTCCCTGCGTTACATAGATGGAATACGATGCGGCGTGGAAACTAATGAGGACATTAATGAGCTGTCAGGAGATTATACTTGAAATGTTAATGCTAGACGTTGGCCGTTTGAAGAAACCATTACCAGTACAATATACATAAAACATATTTTCATGGCAGGCGTAGCATGTTGGGGTTACCGATTGGCGCAAGTTGTGAGGCTTCTCATCATGAAAATAAAAATGTGTAATGGTCGGATCCAGATTGGAATAGATTTTAAACTCCTAGTCCTTGGGTAAAAAGCACTGTTATGGACAAACTGTTGTATTCGCCAGGCATGTGCTTGTAAATTGAGCACAGGAATTGCCTATGAAAGTTTGCAAATATTCAGGAATTCTAATGATGTAATTTTTGTGAACAATTGTCTCGTTATGCAAGCTGCACATTTGCATGATGCCAACCCTCTGCCAAGAGCTCTTTTGGCTTTTGTTTCTAAAGACATATTTTTGGATGACTAAAGAACTAAAGGCCTCACAATTTGACCTACATCTTTTTCTGCCTAAAAGGCAAGCAACCAGTAAAAATTGTGTCTGAACAGAAGGTGGTAGTGGTGAAATGTCATTGTCATTTGAAAGTTCTTGAAACACTTGTTCCCATTCCCAGAACATGAATATGATTGGCAATTCTGTTTTATGCCCCATCTTAAGTCAAAACCCCTTTGCACCCTTTGCAGAGTCTACTGTTTCGAAACAGTACAGATTGATCATTAATGCGGTAGTCAAATTGATAGTAAAAAAAAAGATATTTTCAGCATTTCTAAAAACCACTGTCGCCTCAATACAACACACACACACACCTGTGTATATATATATATATATATATATATATACACACACACACACATATACATATATCAGACTTACACCTCTCAATCAATGTTTGCCATACAAGGTGCTGTCCAAAACAGCACCTGTACATTTAATTTATTTCTTTAGTTAAGACATGTGTAAGATATAGAAGTGGAAGATATGATGTTTGTGCCACTGTCAAACAAAGAGCCAGAACAAATCCCTGCATACAGACACAAAAAAGTCAAGTTAAGGTTTGTTGCCCTCGCGTTGATGCCTTGGGCAGTAGGTCTCTTTTACTGACCTCAAAGCGGGATTGCCACATGTATTTAGCATCAGATGAGGCAAGGCAGAGACAGAGAGCCAGCGAGACAGAGAGAGAGAGAGAGAGCGAGAGATTCAAATGATAATGATAAGCAAATACTTATTCATAGATATGAATCACATCACACACAAGAACAAATAAATCATTTTATATTAATATATCACACTTAACACCGATTTTTCAACACCAAAATGACATATCTCTGCAACCAAACTAAATCTTGGAGGCTCCGATTAAGCTGAACGTGTCTGTGTTCAGGATCAAGTTTGAGGCTGATTGTCTCCAGGGCTAACTAGGATATAGCGTCGGCCTGTCAAAATCTATTGAGGACCACATTCTGGCACAGTGGCCACAGGGGTAATTGGCTGTTTCCTGGTAAGGTGCTCTTTTTAAATTAAATGGGCCTAATGTATCAAATGGTCCAACAATTAAATGGAAAATGTGACAGCATCTATACTAAGAAAGTGAGAATTAACAGATATGACCTAACTTGGACTATGATAATGCAATGCTGTTGCATAATATCAATATACCCTCTGCCCCAGCAGTAATTAGTGTTTTCCAAAATGAGTAGATTGTGTTTAAGCCATTGGGGCAGAATAGAAAAGATCTGCCATTCATCGAGGCATCCGATGCCTGCACTCCTTTTATTCCCATTTCAGTTAAGAGTGGTGCCTGAGGTCACTTCCTAGGAGGGCTGGCATTATTTTTAACATAGCCCATGAGCCCGCCGGGGCCCCCAAGGCTACTCTTCAGGACACACACCACTCCAGCTCACAGCCATGCTGTCCAACCAGCCTGATGCTCAGCAAGGGGCTGAAACTCCCAGAGCTACCCTCAAGTCCAGTTTTGTGTTGTCACCCACCTGGTTTTTGATCATTTCAACAAAGAGAAGTCAGTTCAGTGCAGTCCTGTTGTGATGCAGCAAAACTACTCCCTTGCTTTGCAAATTTCACATGGAAATTTCCACCACGGCACTGTGTGACACACAACGTCACAGTGTGTACCAAATGTGGCCACATGCCACGGTAATGAGTCAAGGGCTGGCAAACAGCCTCCACAGACCAGCATGACCAGGAAATAAGTGTCTTTACTGTCTCCAATATCTTCCAATTTCTATAATTGACAAGAACATACAACTAGAACTCAACGCTGCAAGTAGGGCCGTCAGGGTGTAGCTTCAAATGCGGAGGACAGAAAAGGAGTAGATAATGATTCTCATAGAAATTGGACATTGCATTTTCCGTGGACGGTTCTTCTGTGGTAGCGTCTTGAAGATCATCCGTCTTTGCTTACAGCAACGCCTCGATAGTCTAAGGGAAGAAGCTTTGTGGCAGTTAAAAAAAGGCCGATCGGCATCTACCAGATGAAAGTGACAATACAAACTGCCATTCGTCAGCATGTAATTGAGTTAGGGAACTGAAAGACCAAATATAGAGACTGAGAGTGGAACACAGGATATGGGGAACAAGAAAGAGGAAAAAACAACAACCGATCCCCATGCATTTCTCACATGCTGACACTGAAATTCAATTTCTCACTGTGGGTGGCTAATCCCCACCCTGTTCAATGGCGCTATGCAAAATGCAACCCCTGATTGATGCACGCGCCTTCATATTTTCCCTCTCCCTGTGACAAATAATGCACAATTTCACTGCATTACCGAGCCTCTCGTCCCGCCCGCAGAATAATATGGCCTGGACAGTGCCATTATTTCAGGATTTATTTATTAATATTTCCTAAGACGCTGGCAGGGATTTAAGAAAACAAATAAACAAATAAAAATGAGCTACCGAGTCTGCAGATATTGGTGAATTAAGACCTGGACTGAAGACAACACACTTCTCTTGAGTCTCCCCTTTTGCATAATGCAAAGATGGGCTTGTTTTCTCCCTCCAGGATCGATAATCGCATTATTTGCAAGGGGGTTGCATGCGCATGGCAGGGTTGTGCTCTGTGCTAAATCCACAGTTGATCTCTCCTGCTACGCCTTCACTTCGGGCTCACTCACGTTCCCCTCCGTAAGCCCCTGCTCAAACCTGAGCAGTCTTTTCAGAAGATAAGAAGCATGCATGGACAATGTGAATAAGGGGGGGGAGGAGGATGGCAGGGAGAGAAGAGTGAAGAGGAGAGGTGTGGCGGGAAGGAGGCGACTTAAACAACTGCGCTAGCAACGCTTGTGCTTAGCAACAAACTCCATCAGTTGGGATTTAGCCAGTGATCAGCACAGGACTATTGATTGCACTTCCTCACACTGCAAAAGCTCCACTTCCCTAATGAGGCCAATTCACAAATTTTAAAATTATTTTTTCGGTAGAGGGTGGATATGTGGGCTTGTGCTAATTAACAGTGTGTGTGTGTGTGTGTGTGTGTATGCGTTTGT
>JAOPJH010000124.1:11212792-11226427 GCA_027122575.1 Merluccius polylepis | reverse complement strand
ACCGGACAGTCCGGCCTAAAGCCGGACGAATGGCCACCCTAAGTAACGCGCCACTTCACATTCTCAGTAACGGTAACAGCGTTGCAACGAGGGAAAAGTAATTCATTTGATTACTCGTTACTGAAAAAAGTAACGCCGTTAGTAACGCCGTTATACTCTAACGCCGTTATTAGTGGATTTAAAGGAGAGTTTACAAAAGCGTTTTCAAATAGCAAAATATTTGTAAAGGTTTCAATTTCCTAATAACCTTGTACTTCAAGTCTAGCAAGAACGACAAGTCTGCAAATAACAGGTTGTTCCTACATTAACAGGCAATTATGTAGTGTCAAATAGCTTTAGATTGGATGCCATACTGATAATATTCCACCCACTATGATTAGTGTGAGTCATATTTCCTTAAATACTAAAATATTTTAAATTAGAGGTGACAATTGCGGGTTAAAAATATACCAGTTAAAATAGCCTGAACAAGATTGTAAATTATTCACAGAAATAATAATGTGGATGTCATATTTTATCATATTTTATGATATATGGACCTCTAAACTACAAATGTAACCTTTGACTTGACCATTAAATTAGTTTGTTTAGTTGTTTTCAAAATGAGGGGTTTTGAGGAGGAGCTCTAATTAGAGACAAAAGTCAGTGAAGCAAATATGAAAAAAATAAACTGCTTACAAAAAACATTTTTGAGATCCGACTAATAACTGTTTCATAAAAATGGGTCTGAATATCACTGACAGGCATGTGTGGGAAGAGCACCTTAAATATAACCTGATTGATTTGAAGGGCGCTGCACGCTGGTTTTGTCATCTTTTTGGGTCCACACTAGTTTGCACTCCTGGTTATAGATGGTCTTAAATTTGAAAAATCACCAATTGGTGGTGGTTGGGGGGGGGGTTCGTACCTGACCCCCTCCACACCGCCCCCTGCTTATAGAAATTGTCTGGTTACTGTAGGTCTGTGGAGAACTCTGCTGTTGGCATTTGCCAAAATATGTTATTTTCCGTTAGTCTGCCAAGGCTAATCTTTACTCTGATCACGTGAAAACCAACCCCCCATAGGCAAATATCCCTCCCGGTGAGCACTAGCACTAAGTGATCTGTTTGTTTCAACTGAAAAGGTTAACATGGTCCGGTAGTAGTTAGAATTAATATGGTACGTGCTCCTGTTAAGGTTACCTAAATCTGCCATTTCTTCAGGGAGTCTTTTATTACTCCAAGGCCGCGGTGCAGCGAAGGCAATGGCGTGCCAGGAGGTGGTATCGCTTGGCGGGAGATGGAACCGTCGTCAGGATTAAGAGTACAAGACTCACATTTTTCTTGGGAAGATAGGAAAAGCTAATAATGTTGGCTGGTAAGAGAAGAGAAAGAGAACGACAAGCCATCTTTCCCACTTTGACAACTTCAAAATTGACCCAGGCTGTACCAAATCACACCTTACTAGAAGTACAGACAGACTTAACCTTAAAATAATGGACAGCACATTGAATCTAGTGAAAAGGCAGTCAATGCCTTTTGATGTTGTTAGCTAAAAAATGTAGGTTGTTTTATTAGGTGAGCTTGGACCACAGAAACTGATTAGCAGTACATTTATAGGAATACCAATGTGCTATAGCACCTCCAGAAAGGTTTTTGGCACTGCTTCGGACCAGTGTATTTATTTTTTCCTCTGTTGGGTAGACCATGACATGCAGCATGGCTGATCCGCTTTACGAGCTGACACACAATGTCCGCAGAGGCCCTGATTGGGTATTACTCGCTGCATACTCTGCTTGACTCTCTTCACAGTCTAAGCTTCTAGCTCAAACACATGCTTAACTGTCCCTCTCTCTGGATAAATGAAGGTGAAAAGAGAACACCAACGGAGGGGACTTTGGCTGTTTCTTCGAGGTGAAGAAAAGGAGAGGTCTCTTTTGTTTTGGACCTTGGAACCTCCTATGCTCCATTTGCCCAATACTTGACTAGTCAGTGTGTGAGCAGTAACAAGTACATTTGCATTTCCTCACCTCCTCAAGAGGCACGTTAGTGTGTGGAGCTGTTACTAATAAAAGGTGCAAAAAGCCAAACCCACTTTTATGGCAAGCCCCAAAATGAAACCCTGGAGACGTCAAGTGCATTTTCTTATGGGTTGCTCTGGGCTAACCAATCAATTAGGAAACTCAGATATACTCACTTTAGGAAAGCACTGTTACATGAAGTTGCGTGTGCACCTCTGCCGTTTGGATCATTTGTGCTCATGCAGTGTAAAGGGCTTAGCGCCATGAAACGTGCACTTAAAATTCAATGGCCCACTGGCAATGGGAGAAGTGCCTTGCAATAACTAGGTTTAAAATAAAAAGGCAGAAATGTCACGTTGTCTTCAAGTCTGCACACAGACATGCAGTGCACACACAAAAACAATTAGCATCAATCCATCTTGAGTTATGCAAAAGTAATAGAAAGTGATAGAGCAGAGTAATAAATCTAGGTCAGGGCTTTTGAACCAGCTGCAGGTTCAAGTACATCAGTGGCAGTGGAGATGTGCATGTGCTTGTGTCACGCTGTGGTGTAGGAGGAAGCATGACGTCTCAATTCCCTCAATCTTGAACATTAGGAAGACATCCAACAGACACACACACATCCATTTTCAGCTCCATTGATCAACCCAAAAAATTCCAGAAACAGTTGCAAAAACTTTTTTTTTCACATTTGTTGGCAAGCGCAAAGTCAGCCGCTACAGCGTTCCTGGCAGCGCTTCTGTTGGGAGTGTTCATAAGCAGATGGCATGAGATCCCTGATGCCATTTGAAGCTAATGTAAGGTAAGACTATCAAGACAAATGAAAAGTTTAAAAATCATTATTCTGTTGCATTTGCATTGCATTACAATACAAAATCCTGATTAAACCTCAAAAATGTAAATATGTTAAATATGTGGAATTCAGTTTCAATTCCTGGAGCAAGAGTATGTTCTTATATGCAAAGAGTTTGTATTGAACATGTATTGAACAAATTTCTAGTAAGTACCGTAGCTGGAAATTAGATCTAAAATAATAATACTATCATATTAAAGATTCACTGATCATCAAAAACAATTCCGATTGATTCTGATATAAAACACTGTTCTAGTATACAAGTTGTGTTCATCTAATAAGTACCAAGAATTTTAAACTGCAATTGTAGTACAACTGAACATAGGGGGAGTGATCTTGAGCACAATATCATTAGTTATCACAAACATGTCACACAGTACATTAGAGTACATAATGTCCCATCCCATTCCATCCCATTTTAATTAAAGGTAGATCATTGCTATGCATTCAGCATCACAACATATTTCATGAGTTATCATCTGCTGGGAAACATGACACATATTTGTGTCCGTACACTAAAGAAACCCCGGTTGAACAAATTACAACCTCTGTCTTTGTCTACAACTTGTGTGATCGTGGGCTAATGTTTGGATATTAGCATAGGGATTTATTCACATAATGCAGAAGAGATTGCATCACGCTACAGAGCATGTGAACATAAACTATAAAATATGCGTTCTTTAACGGATGCCTTTCATCGGGAGCTTGATCATTCGTACAAAGAGAACCAGCTGCGGGCAGGGCCACACACACATTAACGCCAGCCTAGCGGAGGATGTGCTTTTGAAGTTGAGGTCCAGCAACTTTCAGCTACACCTCCGCTCCTTAATCTCTTTGGGGCCACTGTACATTAGCAATACTCTCTCACTCACTCTCGTCTCTGATCGCTGTGTCCTTGGTCGAAATGGTCCTGGAAGGGCATGGCATTTAACAGTGGCAATACTGGAGCACCACAAGGCATGCCCTGTAAAAGAGCCTAATGGTTTAGGGTTAGAGTTAGATATATAATATACTAACCCTCATGAGCTGCTGCCTGCACAGTCTTCTCAGTAGTTTGAATCTGAGAGGAATGAGGCACGCTTTATGGTTAGCTCCAAATTTCAACAGGAATTTGTAATAGGAAATTTCAGAGCATCAAACACATTGCTGTCCACCAACCCCAACACACACACACAGTATATATACACACACATACACAGTATACACACACATTCCTCACCACACACGTGCCAGGTTGTAAATGTTTGCTCCACATCAAGAAGAGAGCGAGTGCTTGCTAACAGTCGTGTGGGGGCATATATTACCCTTAATGGTCCATGTGTCAGAACCACTGCACGGTGTCCATGTGAGACAGTTACACTAATTCTCAACACTTTATTCTAGATTTTAATAACAAATAAGCCGTGCCAAATCGAGAGAGAAGCAAGGGGCTCGTTTTGGGGCTTGTCAATGCTGTAGGGAGTTATTGGACAATAGGCAATATATATAAAGATATAGTGACAGTCTACTTACTAACTCCTCTGCCAGCTTTAAGACTGAGTTATGTCCTACTTTAGCATCAACAGCCAAACGATATCAGCATAGATAACAACACAAAGACCAATACAAATAGCAGCCGAGGAAACGGGAGCAGAATAGGAAAACGACTAATCAAATAGTGTCATACTGTGCCTCATAAATACCAACCGAATCTTCCACAATATCGTAACAGCTCTTCTTTTTTAAACAGCTTTCTCAAAAGTGTGAGGCGTGCGTGGCAACAGGCAGATCAATGATCAGATTATTGTGTTGTTATATTCATAAAGGCTGTGTGAGGTAAACACTGCCACTCAACTAGCAAACAGCAGTTTACACATCAAATGAAACGAGCCATCTACAGCCCCCACAACATTCGCACTGTGGCATGAGGATGGCATTGAGTAATTACCATTTACTCATACATGTACAAAAAACACAAATACAGTTCTTATTTGGCCAGATGTCAAACATGCAGTGAAAGTGATGAGATTTATGTGCACCAACTTTATGTGAGCAATACAGACATCCCAAAAAAAAGATGTTTCCGTCGCCTTTGAATGTGTTTATGGGTAGCATCCAGCTATACAAGTCTCCTGGTAATAAAGTTTATTATTCATGGAGAGTTATCATATACTTCTCTTTGGGGAGGAAAAACTGTACGGATTTACTCAGAAATAAACATAAGCAGCAAGGGGTGTGAGTTGAATTTTTGCTCCCCATTGCAAATCTTGTCGTGCGCCCGCTTGTCATAGTCGATGTGTCTATGCAAACGACGTGCTGTCAGCGTTACCGTGGCAACACGCCAGGGTAACAGGTTAACAGTTGGCCTGCAGTTGCTTCAGACTGGATAAATAAGTCTGAACTGCGCCGCATGCATTACACCGGCACATGATGGATACCCGATTCGAGAGCCGTTGGGTACATGTAAAAATACATTGTCATAAGCTGTAAGCTGTGGTTACGTAACTTCAATCGGCAAGTTGTACACATGAATATAGAAGGCAATACATTGTGTGATGTAACATCATATAAAGGGAAGTACGGTATTCAACACTGCTCACACTCGGGTGAACAGTGTTGAATGCCGTCAGGGGACGACCGCACTCGGCAAAGCCACAAAAGGTGGAAAAGGTTATTAACAGCAGATGTGAAAAGCATGCAGAGGGTCAAAGACTAGAGTCCACTGCTGAAATCCCCAGGCCAAGGGACACGTCTGTTGCCTTTTATTCAGATTGTATTGAGGGCCACGGCTCCCATGAAAGAAGCAAATCCCAATGGTTTGCTTGTTCCTTACCGCTTGGATCTCGAATATGAGTACAGCAGGTAGTGAATTAATAGTTTAGCGTTGAGCTGCTGTCGGACGAAGGTTTTGTTCCTCTCGAGGATTCGCTATGCAAAATACTGCTGCTGTTAGTGAGGACATAATTTACGCTCCCTCAACAGTGGCATACTTCAATGCCTCATAGCATTGACTGGATTAGGTACACGATCAGAGCGTTTTACTTTTTCATCTTGCTCTTCACAATCAAAATTGTCTATATTCTACATATAGGGTTGGGATTATTTAGTATGAGCGTTTGTTTTGTTTAATCAAGAAGAGCCTAGCCAATGGCACCAGGCCAACTGACTGGAGCGACGCATCAGCCAACCCCCATTATTCTCTCCAAATCTCAAGGATGGAGGACGAAGATACACATCATGGAGGGACACACGGCCCCTGACATGACCATAATTCAGCAGCGACATGATGCAACTTCCTTCTTTCTAATTTATCAAGCAAGCCACGGGCGAAGGGGAATGGGCTTTTTGATACCGTTAAGCTTTGAAGCCCACCGCAGTCGCCGCCGCCGCCGCCGCGCCCTCTCCACCTATACCCTGTACTCTCCCCACCACCCATGTTCACTCTGCCTGTCCCCTCTAATGCATTATAATTCAATTATGTGCCGCCTCTGCTATGGAACCATCTCTCTAATCTTTTCCTATCTCCCATCCGGTTCATGTGATGGGCTTGCTTTCATCCCTGCTCACTGGCGTGCAGCAGGGCTTTTCTAGAGACAACCTCCATAACATGCTGTACATTGGTCGCTCTTTCAAGAGCCCTCCTGTGGATTTCTAGTGCATGAAATACGTGAATCATCCATGAAATGAATAAAATATAATATAACATAATTCGCACACACAGACACACACACAGCTTAAAACGGGAAATTCAATTAAGAATCTAACCTGTACAGCAACAGCGCCGTCTCAGTAATCCAGCATATCAGCGGACCATGTGTAGCGCGTAACCACTAGCGCACTACAGCACAACAGCAACATATAATCAACCGCGACAAACTATTGTTTCATTCAATTATACGGCTTCAACATGGCAAACTGTATTAATGCTATTTTAAGTCAACTCCGCTTGTTTTTCAATTTCCCAGTACAATTTTCTTCCCATCGTCAATGGGTCAGTGGACCTGCTCATTACTCACAAACAGCGGACTCCTGTTAGAGTGACTGTGATGATTGGACACTTGACAGATAGAGAGAGTTGTGTTACGAGGGGAAATTGCACTGCACACAATCAGAGGATATTTCACAGTTAACAGTTATGGCCAGAAATGGGTCAGTTTCCATTCATTAAGGAGAATGTAGAAATCTAATTATGTAGTATTTAGATAAAGCCAAACAGACACAAATATGTTTAGCTCGTAAAAGCCAACAGGTAGGAGGTATAGGAGGGAGAAAATAAAAACTATTTTCAAATCAGAAAACAGAACAGTCACCCGGGACAACCTAATTATAAAAATATATACCGTATAATAATAATAATAATAATAATAATAATAATAATAATAATAATAATAATAATAATAATAATAATATTACACATTGCACACACACTTGTAACTGTAAAGTGTCACAAGCTGAGGGGGACCTATTTTAAAACCACATTTACAGAGAAGTAAGTTTGCCTAGTGTTTGACTTTGCGAGCAGCACAACTTAATTAAATTATTCTGTTGAGGAAGCAAGACTTTGTGACAGAATGATTACTCTGTAGATGTTGCCCCCACCTCACCCGCCTACCCACCCTGTGTGTGTGTCTGTGTGTGTGTGTGTGTGTGTGTGTGTGTGTGCTTTGGTATTGGCCAAACTCTGCCTGCTAGGAAGCTGAAGGCATCATAAATCCAATTGGCTGTAAAGAGCATCCCTGTTTCTCTTCATTATCTTCGCTGAGCGTCACAAACCGAAGAAGCGAAACAAGATCTCTCACCTACAGGAAGTTCAACTTCCATTTTGAGGAGTACCCATTAAGGAGAAACCGAAGGGGAACCCCACTGAAGTTACAACTTCAAAAAGAACTTCACACTATAGAGGAAGGGATTTAAGGAGTACCAATTTCACTGAAAAAATTCCCCTTAAGTTACGAGTTAAATAAGAAAGTGATAGTGGCTCTCAAGATATATCAAGATGTATTATAATACAATCAACTGCTGTGCAGTATCTTCTCACTATCTGACTCCCATTATACACACATTCCCCATCAACCAAACTATTGATTTTCCTCAAGATCAAACCACATGCATGCTTTCATTTGAATCGATGAAAGCTTCATACCGAAAACAGACACAAGCATTTGCTGAGGCAGTTGCACTCAACAGTTGGGGTTCATGAGATGATTGTCTTCTCCTCTGCATCTATGAGGTCGCATCTAAAAACAATTCATGGGAGCCTTCATCTGAATGACAGCCACTGCTTGTCGATGGACTGGTTCCACTCGTAAACAAAAACCATTTCAAGCAAAGGCGCGAGACTTTTACACGCCGACGACGAACCAAGCCATCTGAGGTGCTGCGGCGGAGTCACGATGGTTTTTTAATCAGAAGGTGATGAGCGAGGTCAGAGACAATGATTAAAATGTAGGGGGCGTGTTTGTATGCAGGTAGGGTAGGAGGGGTTGGAGGGGGGGGCATCATGAAATCCCAGCAGCGTTGACTCACTTGTTTGATAAGACAAAGTGGCCGGGAGCATGCAGAATTGAGTGCCGCACTGCACCTTATACCTTGATTTACTGCCATTGATTGAAATAAAGAATGGCGTGCAGTACCTGATCTGCCTGCAAGAGTCCCAGGGAAAAGGTTAAGATAAAAATGGCTGCGCGTAGGCGCATTAGTGTGTTAAGAAAAGTGTACAGCCACCACCCAACGCAACACAGGCTCCCACACTCCCAATAATAATCACAGAGCAGGTCATTAAAGTCGGTGCAGGATTGACAGAATATTAAACAAGTAAAGTTGCAGATGTTAAGGGCTGGTTCTGTGCCCCAATCAGTGTCTATTTAGACGTTAAATAACTACCTTATGGAGGCACACGTCCTCCTCTAAAGATGCTTACCAACACACGGTAAAACACACACACACACACACACACACACACACACACGCACATGCACATCTGTCTCACAAACCCGAATCCAATTAGGCAGAAAGAGATAGAGATAGGCATGCTTAGAAACACTCACAATCAGGGAAGACTGACTTAATTAAGACTCCTACATTCAGGATCTCGGTGGCAGTTTTTTCCCTCTTCAAGGACTCCCGCTGGCTGTTAGCTTGCGTCGCTTTGCCAGGGGACCGCGCGTCAATTTTCCTGTGTGTGTCCGCGATGCTGCGGGTATTTTGGAGTTGCGCTCCATTTTCACCATCAAAATAGTCCAAGGCAAAGCGGGACAACTAATGGAGTTTATTTATAATTACCTAATCATGCGTTTAAACATTGGACACGTGGTGACCTGGTAGCTTTGAAATTAATTGAAATGGGGGAGTCTAGGGTGCTAATTGGTACGCCCCATCTCACCCCTCTGTTCTTGCTGGGGGAATCAAAGAAATATCGGCCCACAATCTGCTGCTATTAGCGCTCTTCCGGTTTCCATCTGTGGATCATACATTAACATTTTTAGTCGTATTCTGAGATGGCGGTAAAAGCAGAGAATGTTCAGGGGTATAATCTTAGATTAGATGGAAATACATTATATTAATAATAATATTAATGTGCAAGACAATGTGCAACTCACACAGATCATGACAATCACACAGGCCCGCTGTGACACAGATCCCCTCATGTGGGATGAAATGGGCCCATCAACACACTATTGGAAATCAAATACGTTTTGTCTCTGTTTGTTTTGTTCACTACTATTTATGAAGTACTGCTGATTGCCATCGATGCGGCACTGCAAAAGGCCATGCCAAATTGATATTAGGACAATAGTAGTCTCACAAAGCAGACTTTAGTTTACTAATCTAAAGTCTGAAGGCTGAAAGGGGCATTTATTTTTCTTTCGCTTCATATTTGTTTAGACCAATCACATTGCTGGAAGCGGGGCTCTGTAAGCAGTGATTGGCTATTTACAGTGAACATAAACTCGGTCAACACTTGTAAACAGGATAAAAAGGGTCTGTAAGAGTTTCAAATCAACAACGTGTAGACTGGCCACTGTAGAAATATACTTAAAATCCCCTTCTGAAGGGTTCGTCCGACTAATAAAATGACAAATAAAAACATAAAACAAAATAAAGTTAACTTATTGTAAGTGACATCTTTCAATAAGCACAAATGTGACCTTCATTTTGTATTTGAAGTGAACCCTCTGTTCGAATTCAAACAATGACATTTAAAAAAATGTGTTTTAGGCTGAGCATCCTAGCAACAAGGGGGGACGTGTTATCCCCATGGTTACAACCCATGCCAATGTAATACTTTTTAAAGCTACTGCCATCGTTGTGTGTGAGTGTTATTGTATATGTTGTATATGAAATGTGCCACACACCGTGACGTTATACTGTAAGTGTCATCAACATGAACTGCTGCCCAGACGGTGTCCCTTCATCCTAACGTTAAAGGGACACCTTTAGGACACTTCTGCCCAATCAGGGAAGACATGCCCTGATTGGGCAGAAATGACCCGGGAGCGGTCTTAAAGAGGCAGGCGCATCAACTCCAAACAGATATTCTCACAGCGCATTTCACTCAATAATAGGTGACGGATGGTGTACAATTTACACTCAAATATTAGCTCTCCTAAAGCACCTTTAATCTAACAATTCATAACAATCATTGACACAAGTTCACCAAGTAGTTATTTGTCTTACCACTCGCCATTAGGGAATGAGTTGTGTGAATATTGTTTCAAATGTGTTAGGATAGGTCTTTTCAGAAAGTACTTGCCAGTAATTACACAAGCTGAATGCTTGTCAGAAGAATACACACAAATAAAGCAACCCAAAATGTGTTCCCTGAAATCCCTGAAATGTTAAAGGGGCACGGTGAACAATGGCTTGCATTTCATGAATTTAAAAAGACATGCATTTGACAGAAGCGGATTTAGACACCATACCAAAACAGTGGACCTAAAACCCAAGAAAAAGTTTTCCCCAGGAGGTACAGAAGAGAGACAGCCAAGCATGACACACCTTGCGATGGTCAATCCATTAACAGTCCATGGATAAACAATTATTTGGACTTGATCCCTATCTTAGGCTTCATTCAGCTTTGCAAATGCTATATAATTGTCTTTAAGAAGGTAGTTTTGCACACTGGGCAGAACTGGATAACAGGGCAGGATGCGGGACCGACAGATGAACCTGCCGTCTTTATCCAAAACCTCTCATGGGGTTCAGCAAATGGGTTCTGGAAGATGGCTGTGGCTGAGTGTGTGTGTGTGTGTGTGTGGGTGTGCCATTGTGTACATAAGAGTGTGAGATGTGAGATGTGAGCGTGGCCTTGTGTTGTTCCCTTTCACTGACGGCGTAATAGAAGCTGTACTTCCTGTGACTGGGTCAGTGGCGGGCCAGGCTACTCGCTATAGCTTGGCAATGTGCAGACCTTGGGAGAGACACAGGATAAATGAAAGTTGGGACTTATGCAGTGCGACAGAAAGACCAATATTGAAAATCCACACCCTGTTCAGTAATAACGTCTCAATGAGTACACTGGCTGGCATTGGCATTTAGATGTGTTGTATTCCCCCTCCTCATAAGCATGTGTGTGGCCAAGCAGTGGCAGCTAAGGGTTGTAAAAAGGTTGCTAACTTATCCATAAACGCTTTTTTTCAGCTCATTTTTCAAAGCTCGGGGTGGCCAATCTCAGCTGCCGACGCAGACAACACATTAGTCTTTTTTTTTTTGGACGTACTAAATGAACGAGGGAGGGGGGGTGGAATAAGCAATCAGTTACGGCGTTGTGCTGCCACTTGAGGGACGCCCATTTCCTGGGCCTCAAATGTAGAACCGAGACCCGATTAATCTCACAATCACCATGCACAAGACCAGGTCAGACTGGTCTTGTGCATGTGTAACACTGAATGCTACTATCCAACATTACAGGCATTATTAGAGGCATTGTTCTCAACCTATTTTATGATTCGGTGTATTGGAGCATCGTTAAGACAAGCATTGTTTCTTATTCGTGTACATTAATACAAATAAATAGAATATATAACCATTGTTTAAATATACTTTGATACTTTAATTATCACAATGCTTGCACACAATGAGTTTGTACAATTTAATTGAAATGACTGCTCAAGTAAGTTAACTCATGATGACTACATTTGTAATCAAAGTATTTATTGTGTGTTCCTCAGGCAATGAAAAGATGCATCTGCTGTCGCCTAGGAGATTGCCTCTACTATAAACCCAGTGAGATGTGAGCTTGTGACATAAATAAGGATTATTTCCCAACCCCCGCTACCCTGCAAAATCCTGCCCTCACTGTAAATGCAGTCATTTGCATTTGCAATCGTCCACGCCGTGAGTCGCAATGTCCATTTGTACAGACTTCCTGTCTGCCCCACTATCCGCCTCACGAAATCCTTTCCCTGATCATTAGCATGTCACACCAACAGTTGTACTAACATGTAAGTTTGAATGCATATAGCAATGGAGACATGTTGGATCGCTGCTTTAACATAACATGTTTTTTGGTCACTGTTTTTACACAGAATTTGAAAAGTGTAAAACAGTTGCAGGGACAACATGTTGATGTTCATGATACTTTGGTTTATGTGTGAAAGAAAGTGTGGAAGTGGGACCACAGGAGGGAACTACAGAATATGCGAAGCGGCGGCACACTGTGTGAACGCAAGACCATTTTGCCTCACGTTCGCTCACATCTCAAATCATTTTTCCTTTTCTAAAGACACACTCCCTCCCGGGAATTCATATGCATTCTCTCGTTCCCTCGTTCCTCCCGCTCTTCCCATCTCTCTCCCTGACGCCAACGCTCCTGTTGACAGGTTGCCTTCAGACATGCTAAAGACTAGAGCTTCAGATCACTCTCCTCACCATGCGAGTCAGGAAGCATGACACAAGCATGCCATTGCATATAATTGGCCATTATCCAAGAGCATCCATCACCAGAGGCCGAGTAGCGGATGCACCTTTTTTTATTCACTATATTTCATTAAGTTACCGCAAAAAATGTTTTAATTAAAAACACACTTCTTTATGAGAAGCATTTCAGGTAAATAGGGAAATGCCAAATCAAATGCTAACTCCCAGGATTTCTAACCAACAGTAGGAGATCCACCTTTTTATATTTCACAGAGTTACCACAAAAAACGACGTTATGAGAAGCATTTTCAGGTAAATAGAAAAATGGCAAATTAAATACTAAAACTCAGGATGTTTTAACAGACCGTGAAACAGGAATCCACATAAACATCATCGTTTAAGCTATTTTGAGTATTTTTCACAACAGTATTTAATGCTAATAGTGAATGTTAAAGTAGAAATTGTAAATAAGTAAGGAATATTAAATCAGTGAATTGTTTGGAATACAGTATGGCTGACCAAAGAACAATCAATTATTTATTCATTTTTATTTGTTGGCTGGATTATTTTTAGTATTAAATGAGCTATATCTGTACTAGATAAATCATAAGGTTCACATTACTGATCCTGTTTTCTCCAATGCTAGTGCCAATGCCTTTACAGTGTATTTTCACTGTGTTTTTTTCAATTCAAACTTGGATGGCTAATTTGGAAACATTTCATTTTACTTCATTATCTGTTTCACAAGGGCACACAATGTATTTTCTAAACTGGGCTAAAGGCGACTGTGGGTAAAAATATACTTGAACATAAACCTGCTAACCTGCCAAATCACACTTCCAAATAACAGTGGGGACACAACCACTATAGACAAATAATAATAATAATAATAATAATAATAATAATAATAATAATAATAATAATAATAATAATAATAATAATAATA
>JAOPJH010000124.1:11133250-11143416 GCA_027122575.1 Merluccius polylepis | reverse complement strand
CTGAGTCATTAATTATATGTTAATAATTAATGTGCAAGTATTTAGCTTGTTAAATGAAAACTTTTATTAAGACATGCGGTAATGTTGGTCCATTTAAAAAAAAAAATTTTTTTAGTGTAACCGAATTTTTTTTACAAAACGGTTAGTGGCGGCAGCCCCGTGTAACCGTGTAACCGAATACCCGCGCACATCCCTAGTACATATATAGTCTATCACTGATTACTCTGACCCCTCACAGCTGCGTTGATTCCCGCGATTGAGCCGCCCGCCCCCCATTGCTCGCAGCCGGCGCTAAACCACGCCCCCCTCACACCACAACTGGTTAAAAATCACTTTTAGCATATTGGCCTCAATTATCACCAAGACAAGGATGCTCAAAGAAATACAATACAATGAAATAAAAGCTGTTGCTATTGGCAACAGGCAAAAAAAACATTTCATTTGTCATTTGTCACTTAACCCTTAGGAGGCACAAACAAGCAATCTGATTGCACGTTGTTTGATTTGTTCCTCTCGATTAAAATGACTGGCGCCCAGGTCCACAATGCGAGAAAGTGGTAGCCAAAAAAGCAAAACGGACTTTACATTTTTATCAGTTATGTTTCACGCATGTGAGAAAACTTCACTCGATCTTTCCAATAGTTTCTCAATGGGCTCTGGAATTAATTATTTTCGCTGTTTAGACGTGTAGCTCTACAACAGCAAAAAGCAAAAAAGGTAGGTAAAAAACTGTGTGGCCAGTGTGAATGTAACACACAGACTGTATAAAATACAGGCTAGAGTACACAAATGCTTGTTGAGATTTGGACCGTGTATTCGATCCAGGTTTTTTAGTATTTTCTGCATTCCTAGCGGACATTACATTGAATAGTTGATGCCCTCTTCGGCAGGAGGAAAGAAAAAGAAGCATGCCCTGCACACGTTTCCTGACAGACTGGCACCCCTACATTGACCCTTTGTACATCACCGGCTTTTCAGTCACTTGTCAGAGCGAGCGAGGTGTCGATTCATTTGAGCTAACAAAAGCTGGAGGACAGGAGCACAGAAAACACCTTTTTTCTGAGGTTGGAGGAGAGGACGCCCTAAACTTCCCTCCCACACAAACGCGCTTTAATATGTGCAAAATATGCAGCCAAGGTTAAAGTGCTCCACTATTCCTCTAAGTTTAACCAAAACGCTTCGAGATACAGGGTAGCCTGCATTTAATGAATGATGCTTTCTTGAATGACCATATATAATTAAAATAAATACAAAAATGACATTTAAAAAAAATGTATTTATTTTGGCCATTCACATATAGCAAGTACTCCATCAACAATGCACTCCCATTAACCATTACCATTTGTTCTGTAGCAGCTCCTGTAGTCCATTACCCTAGTCATCCAGGTTATGGGTATCCGTCAATGAGTGGGCGTTATTACACTACATGTAATGTGCTTGTTCTGTCCTGCAGCAGACCGTCTTGTACCCGCTACCCCAGATGTGTTATGTCCAGGTGCTTCTTTTCAGGTTTCATATTCAACTGATCGAGGCTCGGTAAAGACATGACAATAATACAAAACAGTATAGAATATTAAGATTATATGTATTATTATTAAGGTTCAAGAATTGCAATTATACAACAGGTAGCTCCAACCAAGCAATCTGATAGGTAAATTAGACATTTAGACCGTGTTCATATCAGCATGACAGCACATCTAGCAGTGCTGCCTCATCACTATAAATATTACTCTGCGATTGATTAACACTATACATATTTCCATGGCAACATTGTAACTGCCACTATAGGAGTAGAGCCAGAGCTAAACAGTAGCCTACAATATAATTACAGAACTGTGCCGCGTTCTGTAAGCATCACTGAAGTGCCAATAATAGCGGTAAAGCACACCCTCGAGTGTAATATTGGGATTATACAACGGTTACCAACAAAATAAAAGTTATAATCAACACAATCAGATCAACTCAACAGGGACTAGAAAGCTTCTCTGTTGCTAGAACGCTTGCTAGGAGTAGTAAACTAGGTTTCATTACGTAGGAGCCTGATTGTTTTCCAGGTATTAGTCAGAACCCATTTATTTCCAGGGAAACGGAGATAACACTAGCAAAAAGTTTTTTACTTTGAGAGCAAATTGCCCCACAATATGAATACATTTTGATTATATCTTTTATTTTGTTCGTAATCGTATAATCGCAATATTACATGAACAAATATTGCTTAACTAAACTCTTACTTTGCTCCACGACTACATATAAAAAAAGTTGCACAAGTCTGAGATGATAAAGCTTGGCCATGATCCTTTGTTAATTTTGTTTTTGAGCAGCAACAGCTGCAAACCACACAAAGGGGTGGCTTTAAAATTCAAAGACTTGGAGGACATAAACCAAATATAGGAAGGACTCAAAAGTTTAGCAGGTAACCGTCTGTGATTCAACAATGCAACCAGTCTAGCCGGTGGCATTGATTATGATGGTCAGCATTCACAGATCAACAATAACAGCTGAAGCGGATCAACACCCGGTGAAGTCCGGTTTTAGTGCCGAGCATGACATTAATAAACATAAAAACAGACTCCAAGGTATGCTTATGCCTGCTGCCATGGAGGTGGTTATGCAACAGCCTCCGCACCCTGGCTGGCAACAGCAGCCATTTGACAACAACATGCTAACTGGGGATGAAGGGGCTTGGGGGGGTGAGGGGCTCTCGCTTGAATTAACACAGACTCCACTGCGCATCCCCCGCTCCCCAGATCGAGAGCAGTGGAGCGAGAAACTGAGCATTTCAGCGAGTCCTTTATCTCCTGCACACACACACACACACACACACACACACACACACACACACAGAGACACAACACACCAACTGAAGATTTGCACTGCATCTTAAAGCTGCATGCGCACAAACAAGGCACACATTTCACAGGAACACACACACAAACACGTGTGCGCGTCGTGAAATGGGCATCTCTCCATCCCCTTTGACTTGGTATCTCTCTCTCTCTCCCTCCCCCTTTCTCTCTCCATTTTGACCAAGGGAAAATGCAGAGGCCATTATGTAACTCTCCAGCTGTTACGGCCGTGCTGTTAATACTCAGAATCAGAGGGAGTCCAACTCTGCTGAAGGCCTTTTACCCCAGTGGGAAGTGGGGGGCCAGAAGACTAGGTCGCCACCAATTCTACCCACACAGAGACCCTTTCATCATGCAGCCTGGGGGTTGCTGCATGCATGTTCGCATGCCGGAGGGCGCCGGGCATGCAACTTTCCCCAGATGGATTGACATTTGACGGCCCTGTGAACGGCAGCCTGTGTGAGGCGTAGGTGAATGTTGGCATGTGATTCAAAACGAGAATCACATATGCCTCAGCCAATCAACACCGAATCACTCCCTGTCTGAATACTGGTGTGGGTTACAATAATCGCTGGGTTTTAATGGTGTTAAGCTGTGCCTTCTTAGCTTGATTTGTAAAAGGGAAAATACTTTTCAAATAATGCATACAAACAATAAAAATAATACCCATTTTCACTGATCACATCCAGCGACCCACATGCAGACGCGAGTAGGGGTGTCCGCTAGGCTTGCCACGGTAGTCGTGTTAGCGGTGTTACACGGTGTTCAGGCATTCACTGATAACATCGCGATGTCCACCACCCCCACCGTTTTTTAAAATAGAAAATAAATAAATGTTTGCATATCAGTGCTAGGGGTGTACCAGTCTCCTAATTCTGATTCCGATCGATCGTCATAATAAACCACCGTGTCACCAGGTAGGCTATAACCGTCTTCCTTGTTTTCTCAAACCACAAACAAGGTAGGAAAACACGTCTGGAAATGTGACTTGCGGTAGCTGGTTGAGATACCAACCGCTCTGTGTTCGTACGGATCGAGGCCGTTCAAGTAGCGCTCCTTTGCTGCCTTGCTGAGTTTCTCTCGGTAAGGAGTCTTGCACTTGATCTTCACCCAGTCCATTTGTGTTTTTCTTTCTCTGTTGATTTGTGCATTTTGAAACGCCAGTTGACCTTCGCCATTTATTTTACATACGCCCATTCTTACATACGCTTTAATACGCATACGTTTTAAAACCCTAAAATCAGCCACTGGATATGCACCAAGCCGTCATCTATTTTATTGTTGTTTTTCTTACAAAAAATAATACTGAACCAACTTTCAAAGCTTTGGTTTGTAAGTAAATAAGGGGAAGATTAGCAAGATTACCTCTGAGTCTGCATTAGTAAAGTATGCCTCTGCATTAGTAGAGTAGGCCTCTGAGGCTGCATTAGTAGAGTAGGCCTCTGAGTCTGCATTAGTAAAGTATGCCTCTGAGTATGCATTAGTAGAGTAGGCCTCTGCATTAGTAGAGTAGGCCTCTGCATTAGTAGAGTAGGCCTCTGCATTAGTAGAGTTGGCTTCTGCATTAGTAGAGTAGGCCTCTGAGTCTGCATTAGTAGAGTAGGCTTCTGCATTAGTAGAGTAGGCCTCTGAGTCTGCATTAGTAGAGTAGGTCTCTGCATTAGTAGAGTAGGCTTCTGCATTAGTAGAGTAGGTCTCTGCATTAGTAGAGTAGGCTTCTGCATTAGTAGAGTAGGTCTCTGCATTAGTAAAGTAGGCTTCTGCATTAGTAGAGTAGGCCTCTGAGTCTGCATTAGTAGAGTAGGCCTCTGCATTAGTAGAGTAGGCCTCTGCATTAGTAGAGTAGGCCTCTGCATCAGTGGAGTAGGCCTCTGCATTACAGATAATGTACTTTAGGCCTGGTGCTGGGCTTCCAAGATGAGCAGAGACATTGAACTGACCTCAGACGAGAACCAAGGATGATTTGCTGTAATGGACCTACGTCTCGCTACCCTCAAGATTTCCTTTCCTTGAAACACAGCTTGGAAAATGTGGTTCAGGTGAGATAATTAGACAAGTCTGCCACCTCTTTATCACCCCAACCACAGCTGGTGGTGGAAACACTTGCTTGATGTTCTTACAGAATTGGTAAATAAAACAAAAACTATTTTTAAAAAAAGGAAAAAAATGGGAGGTGGGGGGTCCTGGCCAACTTGATTGAGAATCAGCTAAAAAGGCCAGGGGAGTGGGCACATAATGGCAAAGTGGTCTCCAACTGATTAGATGATCTGTTCTCCCCATCTCTTCCCCACATAGCAGTGCCACTAGCAACAGGAAATTTAAATGGCAGCCCTGCTAGCATTTCTTCCAGTCCAGGGACGATGGATGTGCAATCCCCCCCTGTTTGAACGGGGTCCAAAAAAAGGAAAACAAATAGGCAAAAATAGGCTTTGTTGCTGTTATACGGACTAAACCTGTAATTACATTTATAGGGTAAAGTGGAGTAGCAGATGCCGACCATAGCCAGCCATTTTAAAAGCATCGTCAGTCTTTAAAGTGTAAACAGATTAGCATCATTTGTTTTGCATATTGGGTGGATTGCATTTTGGGGGAAGTTGGTGGTGGGGTTGTAGCAAAATAGAGCATGCATCAAAAAGGAAATATTTACTCGCCAGAGCAACGGGGGCACGGCTTTGAGGTCCAACATGTGCTGCTGTCCATAAATCAAGAAGAGCCAACAATTGGATTGGGTACTAGGCCGATATTGATGCCTTTCTTCATTCTCAATGAAAACACACACACACTGTGATTCACTGGCTCAGTTCACTGATAGAGTCGTCTCACCTAAAGCTTTCCACAGTATTTGTTTGCCCTCCTTTGAAAAGCCATCTCAATCCCTGTCTCTGCTTTGACTTGCTGCATGGCAGTTCAGCCCTGTCAGGAGTCAAAACAACACAAAATGGCATAAAAATTGAATGCACAACATACGTGTGTGTGTGTGTGTGTGTATGTGCATGTGTGTGTGTATTTAAATAGTAATGCATGTACTAAAACATGCTAGTGTCGACATAGCCTGCGGGAAATAAAAGATGGGGCTGAGAGTCTACAGCTTGTATATGAGCTCAATGAATGTGAACTCGCATCACTTGTCACATCCCTGTGCCATTCCCACGCTGACTGGCGTCAGAAAAATCTAAAAGAATAAGGAGGAAAATAGAGTTGCATTGTTGTTCCTACAATGCAACCTACGTCAAGCTATAACCTACATTTAGGGCTATACTGTGGTCTCTACACTGGTGAGGAGCCACATATTTTATTTTACGTTTATTGTGTGCACCACCCACACCAAAGCAAATTCCTTGTGAGTGTAAACTTATGTGGCAATAAATCTCCTCTTCTCTTTCTCTTCATAACAATCCATTGCAGTGAATGTCATGCGACGCTGCGGATGTGCAGCCAGTACCGTCACCTGCCACCAAGGCAACTGCTGTGCCTTTGCCATTATTAACAACCCTCATCTATACTGCAATATGCCAGAACCCAATGCATCAGTGACACTCTCAATTCAACACGTTCAATATCTCCTTCATACTCAATTAATTTAATTGTCAATAGGATTTCTATAAGAATTTCTATTAAAAAGAATCTTTGCCTCCCGTAACATTGCATTTTCCCCTGGCGATAATAAAAATACTACATATTGAACTATAGACTCATCCATTAAGCAATTGAAAAGGCAGCCGTTTACTGTTACTAAGACAACAAGACAGCTGAACACATAGGGTAACGTTCGCAAGACATGTGCTGAAACATAACTGTCTCACGGAAGAATGCACATAGACAGCACAGGTTGACAAGACTTCAGACCCTGTAACAAAGAAAACACACTCACCAGGTGCTCACGGTTCACCTAAACGCAACGCAGGAAAAGACCTGCTTCCGTTTCAATTAGAAACCGGTTAGCAATCAGAAGTGTTGTCAAGTACCCGTTCATCTTGCTCTGATAATCCCAGAGAATGAGCAGTTGTCATGCAAAACACATCCGTTCACGTTTGAGAAGGATGTGCCTTTAAAACGGGTTGAGGGGTTCAAGCAGCTCAACACCGAGGCACGTTTCAACAGGCCTCTGTGGGGAAGAGGATGCAAGAAAAATCTGAGACACTGCATTTTGCACACATCACAGATTACAATCCATCCTTGTGAGGCTTGTGTTTTGCAACAGGGCTTGGTTATTGTCATTGGCAGGTCTAATTACAGGGACAGGCTCCACGCTACAAGGAGAAATTGCCACCAGACAGAAGCTTTATTTTATCTGCCATGAATTTTGAATTCTTCCTTCCTATGGAAGATAATGGGGGAATTGCAATTAAACGGTGCTCAACCTTGACACAATATGCCGTTTCAAACCAGTGACCAATAAGAACCGGTTTATTAAAAGAAAAGACAACGTACAAGGAGAACAAGGAGGTAGCAAAGGCCAAAGTGGTGGAAAAACTCATTGATAGTTTTATTTTTAAGGCTTTGCAAACCTAAACTATCTACTACTAAGTAGAAGTAGAAACTTCACACATTTCTACCTGTGAATTGCACAGCAAAGCATACAGAAAAATAAGAAAAATAATTGGTGTGAAATAATCCATATGAATGTTATTGTTGTGCACATTATTCGTATCAGATAAATTAGTAAGACACCTCGCTGGGTGCGTGGGTTGAATAGCCAGCTACAACCAAATACATTTTATTTGCAGAATTGACAGGACAGTCTCTAGTCCTGGGCACAAATGACTTGCATTTGGATCTCATTCTCCAAACGTCAATTGCAACACATCTGGAAAGGTTTTTGATACCGATTTTTAATTATATAAAAACCACCACCAATTTAAAAAAAATAATAATAATAAATGTACAAACAGATGGACCTCATTAGCTACTGATATCCATTTCAGTGTGATGCGTCACTGAAGACTGGAAAATTAATAATTTAATTCTGAATACAGGACAGCTCAGACAAAGCCACACCGAATGTGGCCAGATGTGTCAGGGACACAGTGAGGGAGACACTGCTGTGACAACAAACAATGCATCCAATTACAGAAAAGCAAATTTACTCCGTATTGCTGACTATAAACCTTGTAAGTGAATAATCTTTTTTCATGTTGGAATAAAGATAGGCGAGTCGGGGACAGCTAAAAAGATGTAGACGTACCCAATATATTATTTTACGATTGTGTGAATAGCTGGGAAAATGCACATAGAATACTTTATTCAGAAATTCTTCACTTTACTTCATTAATATTGATTAAAGAAATTTTAATATATAGCATTCACATTCAAAACCTATAAGCAGTGACAGCCTTTGGCATCAACAAATCGTGTTCACTGTAATAATCCCAAAGAGTTCCCGGCTCAGGTAAACTACTAGTCATCATTCTCCCAGATAATTACAACCACACTGTAAAATAATGATTTCTTTCACAGCTTTTTTCAATTAATTAAAGAGTGCTGTAGAAACTCAAAAGATAATTTTTCATGAGGCTTGCCTACTAATGTTATTTGACTAAATTCATGAATTCCTAGCTCTCCTAAAAAAAAACAATTTAATTAATCTGGATTAGCATCACGCTCCCGATTAAAACCTGCCTGTGTCAGGTGCCTGTGTCAACAACAACCAAATCAGGTTATTGTGAAATACCACAAGGTGACAAACTGAGGGTATCAGTAGCACAGCAATTCCAATAAGCTTCTTTAAAGGGTGGGAGCCAATCTCAGTTTTCCCACCGGGAATCAAGGGACTCCAACAGCATTGCTCATAGCTTATTACCAACAGTATGAAGATCCCCAGCAGCTGCACCGCTGAGGGTCAGATATGCGAGATGCCAGGGATGTGTATGTGCATTGGGCCGGCCTTCGAGTCCAGGGGCCTGCTAGTCATGTTGATCGATGGCCGGTGCATCCCTTCACTGAGAGGATGAATTGATTCAGTTCTATGGGTTGTCCAACCTTTAATCTCCTGATGCCGCGGTGCCCTGCCTGCGCTTTACAGATACTCTAAGCCCAAGCCGGACCAGACATACCCATACCCTCATCAGGAAAAAAAGAAACATCTTCACTCCTTAAACAATGTGCCCGGTGAAACGGTGTTCAAACTCCACAGCCATGGCCTTTTACAGTAAGCTTCAATCAAAGCCATTCAGAGCCGGTGTCAGAGGGTTTGTACAACCCAGACAGCGTGGGTCAGAGCGACACCGCTCTTTGTCTTGTGTCACGTAAGTCACTTTGTAGAGGTTCATTCTTATGGTTCACAAGAAAGGCTATAAGGCAGGGCTCTGACAGGGTGGCTTTCTCCGGCGAACATCCCAGAGGGGGAAAGGTAGAAACTAAATAATCGCTTGGTTCAATCTATCAGTTGTATTACACACTGTCATGGTGAAACAGGGAATCATCTAAAACATACATTAGCAGTTATGGGCTGATATGAAATCCTGTTTAAGGCGAGGAACCCTTATGCCACACTAAAACACTTCACAAGTGAGCTCACAGGTGGGTTGGCCTCCCAACTTATAAATTACTTTTAAGCAGCATTTGGGAAGCAGCTGCTGAATGGATGGGTGTGAATAACAGCATGCTCATGAATAATCTGCATGGCCTTCGTTTGGGTTGAGAAAGGGGGGGGGAAATGTAGGAATTAGCAACTGTAACATCTGAGGCTTTATCATTTTTCTGTCAACCCAAGTCTCCTGCAGCATGAGCACAGCAAGAATCTCTCTCTGAAATATTAATATTTGATTAAGGCTAAATGTGGGGAAGGAAACCAGGATGTTTGTATACAGCCTTAGAATGCACAAGTTAAAGTGAAATATGTGTGGCAGTGGTTGTGAACTGTGCCAGGTCATAAGGCATAGAGGGGCATGATATGCAATTTATGAATTCATAATATCCACAGACTACCTGTGCATTGTGTGTGCATTCCAGTTTCCATCATGTGAGAGTATAAAAAGGAGACATTACCCAGGATGTCAATATCGAAATAGATTTGACATGGGAAGTTTTAAAAAAAGGCAATTTTCACACAATGTCACAGAACTCGTCAAAATTGAAATGCCAAATATTTGTTTAAAAGTTACTCCAACTAGGCATTTAACTGCAGTGTTGTGAATTTCTTTTCCCCACAGAAAATACTACTAGCCTTGAAATAAATACTTCCCCTCCTACACACGAGAAATAACTGTACATGTACTACAAATGAGAAAGAACCCTAACTCACAATTAGGCCTGCACGATATCAGCAAAATGTGCGATGTGCGATCACACTGTTCAATATTGCGATGACGATATGACTTG
>JAOPJH010000124.1:11101851-11115275 GCA_027122575.1 Merluccius polylepis | reverse complement strand
TATTGTATTTTAATGCTTTTATGTATGTAAAGCACAATGAATTGCCTTGTTGCTGAATTGTGCTATACAAATAAACTCGCCTTGCCTTGCCTTAAACGTTTTAATTTTTAGATTCAGCTTGAAATGATATGAGCAACAGTGTAATGGAAAGCGATATAATCGGGACCCAAAATGAACACAGATACACTTTGTACACCGCGCACCGAGTGTATCTGTGTTCATTTTGGTTTGGCCCTGAGATGTTCCCAAGTTAGAGATAAGCTTTGGCACAATGTGTGAATACAGACAAACACAAATAATATTTCTGATATTAACGATCATATGGTAACATCGCCACTTGTGTGAATTGTATTGTTGCAAGGTAAGACTACATCCAGCTTTGGTCTGAGTCCGTCGGTGCCAAACATGAACTTTTATCAGTTGCATCCATGTACGCATGTACACAACATTGCTGCATGTAAGTCTGCTGCATTGAAGCTGCAGAGCTGCAGGAAGGTCCATGTAAGGCAAGCTAGTAGCTCACCAGAAAGCACAATGTCACAAGATGTGCAATGGTTGAATATGATCTCATTCATTCTGTATTAAGTCCTGTATTTCTTACATTTGCAAAATAAATATGAAATGTGTGAACATGTGAATTCATACCCAAGTCTAATCTGACAATGAGAAGAACCTGCAGTGGTGTTCATACCTGTTAAATAAAACATCGCAATCGTCCAAGCAGGAATGAAGACAGATGCTGTCTTTCTCTATATAAACAAAGTGATTTTTCAGAAACTTACCATTTTTAAAAAGCAATATCTGTCAAGTGGCCAAATAAATCGGTGCGTGAGAAACGACGTGAGCGACCGCGTGTCAGGACGCCTCTACAAGGAAGAGAAACAAGACTGTGTGTCATTTCTACTACCTCGTTATATACCTGAGGGGAGCGGGCTGCTGGGGGTTTGTTTACCTGGATTACCAGGTAAACAGAGGCTTAACTTCAAACACCACTGCTGCCTCCCCAGAGAGGCAGGTGAGGTAGGAAAGGAGACAGAAGGAGGACTTCCTCAAGAGAAATGCAATAAGGCGACAAGGCGTCATTAGACTGAACGGCGGAGATTTGTACGTATTTATCTTGTTTGTTTAGCCTTCGCTACCCAGGTTTCTGCAGATCATTCAGTCAAGCAGCCGCCCATAATCAGGCTGACCTTGACAGCCAAATCACTAAAGGAAATGGATCGCACACAGTGGCTAAACTGTTGCTCATTAGCCGCAGCGCTTTAGTAACTAAGGAAATATGTAAAGCAACGTAGACGCTATTAACGGAGGCATAATTTACAGGCGAGAGCGACCCGCTGAAATTATAATAACCGTCATTACATTAAACAAAGTGATCAGGAGGACAACGACAATCACCTGACCAATTACGCTAATTAGGCGGCTAATTAGCGCAACCTGCTTTTGCTGGCTGCCGCGGCGGCGATCTATGCTAAAGGTTGCAGCTCACCCGAGATATTTATTTATTTATTATCGATGACAAAAATCGATGACGAAGCAGAAATCGTCCTTCAATGTTTCAATTTAATGTTTACGTGATTTGTGTCTGTAGCGTCTTGGCCTGGACCACTGAATCAGAAAATGAGAATTTGCAATTTATATATATATATGTGTGTGTCTGTGTGTGTGTGTGTTTTATGATATATTCCCAAAGGACCAGGCTTTGGTTTGATGTCGGAGGTGAATGAGATGCAGAGAAATAAAAGTATCAGCAAACCGGGCCGTAAAGTTCCCCCTTCGTCTTTAAAAATGTCTCCTTCTCTCCCAGAGCAGAATCATTGTCATTCAATGCAAATAGTCATATATTCTTTTTTGTACCAACCAGTGTTTGATTTATGACTCGCTGTTTATCTGCCTGCTCCAAAATAGCCAGACACCAGCGCTGCATGCCTGCGGTCCGGATGCATTTCATATATCAGCAGTGGTGCTGAGTCAGCAGAACAGGGGCCTACTGGAGAAAGAGTCGCTCATAATGGGATTTTGGATTCCAGATTGGAAGGACGAGAGAGAGAGAGAGAGAGAGAGAGAGAGAGAGAGAGAGAGAGAGAGAGAGAGAGAGAGAGAGAGAGAAAAATGCAATTTGGAAAAGAGCGGCACAATGTGATTATTAAGACACACATGGCCGTTATCACCATGCGCTATGACATTTTACGAGTTAATGGGAACTCCTAGTAAATCCTTATTCGCAGTGTGTTAGCTAATTACTGGCTGCTGTTTAGTTTACAGCTGGTGAATGGCTAGATCAGGAAGTGTCACCCAGCTTTGCGATCTTGGACGCCCCCCCCCCCCTCCCCTCTTATTTCTCTGTTAATTTCCTTATGGAAATCGATTCCAGTGATGATTGGATTACAATTCTTAGTGTTCACATCCACTGCATTGGTTGCATTTTTTGTTTTTGCTCAGTTAATGGAAATCAGAAATGCTTGTTTGACAGTCTACTTAATATGCTTTACACAAAATATAACCCCGAGGTATGTTACATGGGGTATCAGAGGATGATTAATGTGCCGTCTTTTCCCGCTGTGAGCCTATCCATACTTTCCTCACAATTCACCAGTAGATATATAGAGATCTATCCATCTCTCTCTCTCTCTCTCTCTCTCTCTCTCACTCTAGTCTCTCTCTCCATCTCTGTCTCTAGTCATGCCATCTCTTGTCCGGTGGTGAGCATCTTAATACAGCACCTGAGTGCCCCTCAACTGCTTTGTGTGTCAATGTACTCAATAGACAGTCAATGTGCAAGGTCAACTGTCCTGTTGAAACCCTCAGACAGCCATTGAGCGATTTCCCCTTATTCAATGGTCTCTCCCTAAGTATCATTGTACCTTTTGTTCGGTTGAATCCTTCGCCTTTAAAACACAATCCGTACATATTGACTGGGTTCGCGACGCCATTGTGGGCAGGAGCTTATTGTAGTGCAACTAAGGGCACACAGAAGTCTGTACAATCCACACACAGGATCAAATCAGGATTTAACAAGATCCTGCTAATCAAGGATCACAGACAGAACTGACTCCCATCACCCTGAGGACTCCCATAACCCAGAACCACCAAACTCACGGACCCACCGGGTTTAGGTGTGACTGTACGAATATCCCTCTGCATCTTCATAAGGATCCTGACCAAGATATCAATGGCTCGCATCGCGTGGTGGGCCACTGGTCCTGATGCTGGACTCTGGAGCCCGAAGCCCAGCATTGCATGGCAAGGGTGGAGGACCTACTTGAGGGAAAACCCTCTTCTTTAAGGCGTCATATCTGCTCTTGAAATAACCTCCAGTTCGTCTTTGGGAGAGTAAGACAACTTAGTTTCTAGCTCATGTGGTTCATGTGCTGACAGAGCGATTATGGGGAAACGCCGGAGGGGTCTGACAGTTTGTTCGAAGACTGGGGTAAAATATGAGACAAATCACATACAACACAGCATAACCGCTGCGTGCACACATGTACTAACCGCTGAAAGATTGCATCAGTCCAAGGAAATATGGCTAACACTTGTAAGAAGACACATGTGAAGGTGAATTCTGCCTTGCATTCAGTTTGAAAAACGGAATGCTTAGAATAGAAATGCTTAGAATCAGAAAGAAAAAGTATATGGTGGGAATAAAACTTAAGAGTTAGGGTTTCAGAATTGTACTCCAAAAAATGGTTCAGGAAGACGCCATTAAACTGTCATGTCATAAAGTCATGTCAAAGAGACGACGCAACATCATGCAAGACACCTGACCTAAAAAAAACAACAACTGCAGCGCTGTGGTAACTTTGTGTTGCTGTGCTTAGATGTTTCTTCTTTCAGCCAGCAGTGAATTTTACCAACATTGATCAATATAAAACAATTCATTGAAGATAAAGTCTGTGTTAAAGATTGACATTTCTAAAGCTTGTTTGTTATGTGAATGATACAATGAACAACCAACAGGGTTCATGGCTCGGCCTGCGTCGGCCAAAGCTTTGAATCAAGTAGGTGGCCCACAATGTTTTTTGGCATGTTTTTTTGACTATTCATTTCATTTCTAAAACTTCTTACGTTTGAAGTATACGCCCTGCTCCACAAAGCCTTTTTAAAACGTTACATCACGAACCGAATCAAAGCAAAAAATGAAAAATTCATCGCTAAGGTCTTCCTTGAAGCCACGCCAAAAAATGAAATGGTCTAGGTGTCCTTTATAGGAGAGTGACATTTTTGCCGGGGCATGCCAAAAAATGTCAGGGCATTGAGTGAGTGATTTCTAAGTATCTTTCATTCATTCATTCCTTGGCTCCTCTGGCTCCTGCTAAAAGGATCTTCAGTGCTGCTTCAGGTGTGGAGTCTGCAGAGGTGAGGCACCACAAGATAAGCAGTGGTCCAGGGGAAGTTCAATGGCCTGTGAAGCACGCTGAGTCCTTCTGTCTCATCCCGGTTTAAACATACCTTCAAATTCCTGCTCTTGGAAAGCAATGGCACCAATAGACAACAGTAAAAAAATTAAAATGAAGAATATTTCAATGTAGGAGCTTTGATTTCATTCAAAATTGTCTGAATTTGTTCAAACGGTAACAACATCCCACCACGGGCTGATCCTTCTTCCTGGCCTTCAGAATCAATATCCAATTTATTTGTCAAGCATTTACGGATAGGAAAGAAAACATCAGACAGCAGAGCGTCTCCATGTTCACAATAAATTGTAGCAGAAACAAAACTCACCTAACTTTAAGCAAGTTTGTTTATCCGCCCTATCCTTGAACACACTTACTTATTTCTTGGGTGTTTGTCTGCGGTAGGAATGTCCTCATACCATTTCCACGGCAACTGGTTGATGTGGCAACACCTGCCGCCGCCGCCGCTTCCCCTCCACAAACACTGCCCAGCCTGCCTCCATTCAAAAGCAAGCGACGGCAGCAGACATTTGGTTTTTTTAGGCGCTGTAGCAGCGGCGTCGGTGTTGGTGACAGTTTTCAGATCACACCTTTTCAGAATTCAATTCAACGCAGGCGGATATTCATGAGGCGCCAGGGGAGCCGTCGTCGTTAAGGATTCGTAAACAGGTGTTTGTGCGTACCTGGTCACCCCATCGCTGCTTTATTTCACATGCCACGCGGCTCGCTGTCACCATGACAGAGGCAGTGGCGGTGAGACTGCAGTAACGGTTTATATTATACTGTTTCACCGGTGAAAATGTGTGGGAGGCCTATATTAAACTAGGATGGCGTTGGCGTGGTGTGGAGGGGGCGTGGCTTAGCGTTGGCTGTGAACAAAGGGGGCGGGGCGGCTCAATCGCGGGAATCGACGCAGCTGTGGCGGGTCAGAGTAATGAGTGATGGACTACATATGGACTTGTGGTTCTTCTGCTCCTACAGTGAGGCCGGGTTCTGCGGTCCAGGACCGGCAGGATTATTAAAGCCGCTTGCCGTGTGATTATTATTATTATTGTTGTTATTATTAAGTCATGTGATCATTGTTTGTCCGAGTGGACAGTGGGGTGCGGCACAAGGTGTCCGAAAACGGAGATAACAAATAAAGACTTGCTTGGTTTTATTCCCCAAACCCTTCACAGCAAAGACATTGCTACAGGTGGCAATTACTTTAATTAGGTCAGGAGTGATGATGACACTGCTGACAATTAAACAAAACATTAGCAAAACGTATATTTAAAAAACAATGTTACTACTACAGAAGTAGATCATGAAATTAAACTAAATTCTACTTCTTTAATCAAACAATTACCTTTTTTGCTTATCTTTGTCTTTACTCCTGCAAGGATTCATTAAATTAAGCACCCACAATAATTAGTTGCAAGTTTTATCAAAAATCAACAAAACTACTGAAATAACCCGAGGAGGAAAACAAGTTCTGGTTCATTCAGGAGAAGGTTAGCGAATGCCATTCCCAAATGTTGCCTCTAAACCGCCTCCGACAGGAAACTAAATACAGGCGGTCTTAACAACCAGGATTTAAAAACTTAAAAATCCCTACAGAAATCTGCTCTCAGGTTTTAGTGTCTGGACCAGATGTTTTGGATGGTGCATCCCTAATTACAGGGGTTGTGATAAGTGTATAAATTATTTACTGCTTTGCGATTCGAAATAAATACCAGGACGCAGAAAATGTCAAATGTTTATGAATATAATAATAATAATAATAATAATAATAATAATAATAATAATAATAATAATAATAATAATAGCTTTCAAGTAGTACCTTTCTTTAATCATATTTTGTCATCAGTCTTGTTTGGTGTTGACTATTGCAGACTCAACGCTTTTATTATAGAAAAGATATTGTTCTAAAACATCTGCGCTCAGGGATGAGGACTGCATGAACCTCTGATATTCATATCATATATTAATGCTGATATATCCAATGAATTGATCATGGTGATGATGGTGCTGCTTACAAGGAGTTAGTAGTTTTACAGACGGTTACATAGGCGTCCATTGTTGTCCAAAAGTCGTAGAAGCCACCGAAGTTTGAAGCGATTGAAATGTATTTTCTGTCCTGTTCCTTACATACCTCTCCAGAGAGGTATGTAAGGAACATAATGCACAAGTTTATTTACTTGCTCTGCCCTCACTGTCGCTTGACAATGGCCTCAGGAAAACATTATAATATATAATACTCGACCTCAGATGACGTCAAGTTGAGGATAAAGGTTAGCGCTAAAGCTACAGTTATTCAGGATTGATGAAGGTTTGCGGCGCTGCCTCCCCCCCTGGACACGCCTCCCTCCACTTCGCCGCTGTGTCCCTCACCTGCGGCGCGTCCCCACTAATCACCAGTCTCCCCCTCCTCTCCCACGTCCTCACCCAGTAGGCCTATATCAGCCCTGGGTTTTCATCCACTCATCATCGGATCGCTTCACTCCTGTGGTAGTTAGCGAGTATTTTCCAAGTTCTTGGTGTTTTGCTATTTCCTCGCGTGACTTCGTCCCTCCCCAGCGTCTCGTTGTCTCCTCTGTGTCCAGGTTTCCTCACTGCCTGTCTTCCTGAATACTCAGTATGTAATAAATCCTCACTTCTTCACTCAATCTGCCGCGTCCATTAAATCATGATTACACTGTTCTCACACATCAAGGTGAGAGTTTTTTGAGGGGGAAGTTGCCCGGCTGTGAATAAGGACAAAACTCAAACTAAACATTGTTTTGATGAACTCCTGCAAGATGTCCTCTTGCCCTGATTGTTTTGCGTCTATAGCGAGAAACACCTTTTTAAAGTCAGAAAATAAACGCGCAGCAAGGTGGTAAAATTAGTCATCTCTCAGATAATTACCACAAAAACAAAAGTGGATTGCAGCTAGCAGCGGCTTCCAGCTCCAGAGGCAGACTACCTCCAATTATTATAATCACAATGATTTAGTTTCCTTTTACAATTTTGTTGAATTTTGTGAAGAAGAAGAAGAAGAAGAAGAAGAAGAAGAAGAAGAAGAAGAAGAAGAAGAAGAAGAAGAAGAAGAAAAAAGAAACCTCCCTTGGGACATCCTTTACCCGTTGCTTTCAGTGAGGGGAGCGAACCTACACTCTCATTTGCATACATTTCTTGTGCAGAGAGAGAGTGGGAGAGAGGGGGGAGAGAGAGAGAGAGTGAAGAAACACTTTGTGGGGGGGGGGGTGTTTTAAATTAGGAATGTGTTTATTTCCTGCTCTGGCTTGTTTAGCATTAAACGAAATCCAATCTCTGTTTAGACAGCTGCAAATTAGGCACAATTAATTATTTTTGTTGTCTGGGGTATTGGGATTAGTCTAAGCTTTTTTTTTTTTTTTCCTCCACATGGTTGGCCTTTAAAGTATTTAAAAGAAAAGAGTGAAACGTTAGCGTGTGCGCGGCGCATGCGTGTGCGTGTGCGCGTGATGAATAGCCCATCATCATCATACTGGGGAGCGTCGCACTGCTCACCTCAAGTTCATTATTAGGTCGGTTTATTCAGTGGAAGTACAATGGTGTCCCCAGCCGGCGCGGCGGCGAGGCCTCAACTGGTTCACTTCGGGGTTGTGGGGGTGGGGGCGGGCAGGAAGTGCTTCTGTGCCTGCCGACCTCGCAGGTCATTAACTATGTACCAACAGAGGTGCAGAGTCTACCTGCCAGATCCTCTCATCCCTCCACCGCGTGTACTCCTGACAAACTCTTTTATCGTCCAACTGGCGGTAAACTTCCCGCCGGGTCGTTCTCCATCATTGTTACCGTCGCTCTCTCTCGGTATTATTATCATTTATTTATTTAACCGACAAAAACACATTTCGTTTTCAACGAGCGATGTTTTAAGATGAGATGAAGATATTTTCTGATGCTCTCATCAGTGGCGTCGTTAGGCCTGTTTTAGGGGGGCTGAAGCCCCCCTAAAATATTCTTAAGCCCCCCTAAATAGTTTGGTGTTTTTATTTTAAATTTAAATTTAAATTTAGAAAAAAAATGTAATGAAAAAATGCCAACAAATTCAATATAAAGTGGCCAGCATCATAAATAATCATATAACCTGTCATTAAGGATTTAAATGTGATCATAAATCCCCCCCCCCCCCGGTCGTAGGTCCGCTGCATCTCCTTAAAACCTAGTGACGCCTCTTAGTCGCATCTGCTTTATGTTTTCTTTGTCCGTTTTTTTGTCTGTTTGTCTGTTTTGTCTGTCTGTTGCCAATTCCTTCAGTGTTAAAAATGTTCCATTCAAATATAATAGCGTAGCATACCGCTTCCATCCAATGGAAGGCCTACACACATTAAATAGATAATAACTTGCTGGTTTAGACAACAAAGACAGAAAGCCATCCATGTTCTTGACTAACTTAGGCCTACATCCGTCTGTCTGTCTGTCTGTCTGTCTGTCTCTCCCTCTCTCGGTGTACAGAGCTCTCAAGAAGGCCTATGGAAGAGCTGCGTGGTGCAGAGCACAGGTCAGCAGCAGTGCAAGAGCTACGACTCGATGCTTGTGCTGGCCTCCGACCTGCAGGCCGCGCGTGCCATGGTCATCATTAGCTGCATGCTGTCTTCTCTCAGTCTCCTCATCCTCTTCGCCGGCGCTGACTTCACCACCTGCGTGGAAAGCGAGAACGCCAAGTCCAAGATCTCCCTGGTGGCGGGAATCGGACTGCTGCTCGGCGGTATCTTGGTGATCATTCCCACGAGCTGGTCCGCCTCCAACATCGTGCGAGAGTTCAACAGCGTGCTGGTGATCGCGTCTCAGAAGAGAGAGTTGGGCGCGTGTATCTACGTGGGGTGGGCCGCAGGAGCTCTGCTCATCCTGGGTGGGGGTCTTCTGTGTTGCTTCAGCAGGGTCAAGTCGGGCGGGTCCGGGAGAACCGTCAAGTACAGCAACGGCTCTTCCGCCGCTTCCAACAAAAACTACGTTTAAGGTTGATCGTGGGGCCAACAAATAGACAGGGTGGTTGTTTTTGATAGAGAAAAGGAAAATTGTACATACCGTCAAATACCTGCATTCATTTAAAAAAAACATTTTTTTTACTCGTATATGTGTTAGGTACAGGGTTGTCAGTAAGGTCGCCTATATTTCTTTAATACAAATGTCTCAGGTATGGAGTTTTACTATAACATCTGAATGGGTACCACTTACCAGTCAACAGACGAGATGAACAAGCATGCTTGGGTACACCATCGGTTCATACGTTTCATAACATAACCTACTTGTGGATGAGTTTAGCATGTGCTGTGGCATCCATACCTCTTTCATTCTTCCTCACTTTGTAGTTCTCTCAATGTCTTAAATGTAATAAAGGAACATTGTGCCAAATTAAGTACTGTCTGTGTTTCTTTGAAGGCCAACATTTAATTAATGTGTCTTGTGCAAGTTATGTTGTTACCTCCGGCAAAGGAGGTTATGTGTTCACCGGCGTCCGTGTGTTTGTCCCTCTGTGAACAGGATATCTCAAAAAGTAATGCCCATCGAGGTTTTGCACCAAATTTGGTAGAATGGTTGGTCATTGACCAACGAAGAGCTGACCAACTTTTTACGACTATTTGCAAAGGGGAGCGTGGCAGCGGGAGTGGCGATTTTGTGTGTATGCGTTTCCGTCTGGGAACAAGCAATCAATGCGTGGATTTGCATCAAATTGGGCGGGAAGGTGGGTCACTGGGCTGAGGAAGAATCGATTCACTTTTCACATCAGTTTGTAAAACGTGGGCGTGGCAGTGAGTGTGTGGACATTTTGGGTGTTTGTGTGTGTCTGTCTGTAAAGCAGATATCTCAAAAAGTTACGCACAGAATGCCTTTAGGGCTGTGGAGGAGGTCGGTCACACCTATTACAGGCCAACCTCCCCGGGCCACGCCCACATCCACAGGCCACGTTTTAGGGGGTTTAGGGTTAGGGTTAGCATTTTAGGGTGGCCTTTGTGCTACGTTGGTATTGGTGGAAGTCTGTGCTCTATATTATCATATTTTCTATATATTTCCTTTCAGACAAACAAAGTAAAGACAATCAAGTAAACTTGACAAAACAAACATTTTATTTCAAGCAATGGAATGCATATATTATAATATAATGAATTTGAGTTTGTCATAAAATGATTAAAATATTCTTATTAAAAAAGAAAAGAAAACTAATTTGGCACCTTAAGCTTTATATCATGGCTTGTCATATACCCCTCCCTTTGTTTTCTCCTAAAATCTGAAATGAAACCAATGAAGTCAAACTCAGTCATCTGTGTTTTCTTCACGTCTCTCTCACTGTCCTCGCTGGCTTTACTCCTCTCAGGGCGTGTGCACTACTGCTTGCTCTGTAGCTCCTTCACGATCTTGGTCAGCTCCTCTAAACCTTGTTTCAATTGGTTCACTTCTTTCCGCAAGATTTCAATCTCCTGGGAGAAGCAGAGGGAGAGAGAGAGAGGGAGAGAGAGAGAGAGAAAGGGAGGGAGAGAGAGAGAGAGAGAGGCAGACAGATAGACATGTATTAGACATACAGTAGACAAAGTCAAACTTTAGAGACAGCACCACTGGTTTCACACACAGATTGCTGCTTTCGGATTGACTCAAATTGGTTTGTGGTGATGTCAGAGATGACATCACTTGTTTGAACTAATCTGATTGAGCAGTTAAACATGTACAGTCTGTGAGCAGGAAATGTTGCTTATTCAAGAGGTCTTGTTTTTTTCTCACCCCGCTTTTATCTCCAGTGGAAGAAGTTGTGGTCTTCAGCAGACTCTTGCTAACTTTAAACTCCTTGGTTTTGGTGGTGGTGGCAAAGCCATCTTTCAAAGAGATCAGAATGGGTTGGCCATCTTTGCCATTAAACCAATCGTCAGCTTCCACCGATGGCTCTGGACCAATCGTGTTGGGATACAGGTCTTCCTGGAAAAGATCCGACTGAAAAACAGAGACACCTTTATCTCACATGGAACACAAATACATGGTAAAGTTGTATCTTGGTCATTGTAAAATTCATATTCAAATGGATGCTCCCTACCTTGCGTGGCACTGTCATGACAACCGGTTCACATTTCCTCTCATGGAGATTATAGAATCTAAAAAATAAATAAAAAATGTATGTTTATATTTATGATTTTATTCAGGGTTAGGGTCAAACATGACATAGTGTCATTGCGTTGCTTTTCTTTTTAAAAAAGGTGCTACCTTGCAATTTCACATTTGTTGACCTCCAGCCCCCTCTTGGGCATGTAGCCCATGCCCTTCTGGCTGTCTTTGCCGCTGTACATGGAGAGGTAGTGAACGTACGGCGCCTCGGTGGTGATCTCAAAATAACGGATACTGGTGTCCCCCTGGTGTCAAAGAAAATAGCACAAATCTGGTCAGATGCTTGTCAGTAGATTGTCATTAGTTTGTCACACAAACATGCAAGCAAGCACGCACGCACACGCGCGCGCACACACACACACACACACACACACGTGCATAGATAAATCAACAAAGGACAGTATGCATTATGTTGTTGGTAAAAACAAAGCAGTACCTTGCCACACAGGTAGACGATGCCGGTGTCCGGGTCAAAGAATGGCAGCAGAACTCCACTGCTGGTGTCCAGTTCCTGCAGGGTGAGGGGCTCCTCGAAGTTGGTCTGTCCACAAAAAGTCACATTTCCATAAGGACATAGCGCAACGAACTACTCCAACTACCACTAGTTATTTACCATTTATATTTATATTTATATACATTTATACACAGTGGCTCTTCCCCCTCGTTTCGTGTGCATATTGCGTTAATGACAATAAAGTTTGAATTGAATTCAACGACTTACTGGGTCCCAGAGGGCCACCTGCCTCTCGCTCATGCGGCTGAAGCCCGTACTGAGGATCTTATTGTTGGACACAAACAGTGCCTTGACGGGCCTGGAGCCGTCGTGGCACTTCTCCTTTTCCTGTCCGTGGAGGGAAAAGGAGACAAGTTAAAAATCTACGTGGCAACATCATGCACGTCTTTTCCTGCTCATCACCACGGCCTACAGAGCGCGACCTACCGCGATCACGGTGCCCTTGCGCGGGTCCAGCACCCGCAGGGTCTTGTCCTTGCAGGAGGTGAGGATCCGGGAGCCGTCTCTGTTCCAGCAGGCGCTGTAGATGAGGTCGCTGTGGACCGTGTCCATCCTGACCATGGCCTCGCCGCGCGCCACGTTCCACAGGATCACCACGTTGTCGCAGCCTGTCGCAGTTGAGAAGATAATGAGTTACTGTGCGATCATCGAAAGCGTTGGGAATGTGTGTGTGTGTGTGTGTGTGTGTGTGTGTGTGTGTGTGTGTGTGTGTCATTGAAATGAACATTGAACATGTGGATACCTGCGGTCATGAGTACGTTATGGGCGGTGGGGTGCCAGCTGAGGATGCCCACCCGTTTAGAGTGACCCTCCAGCTTGACCACAGGGTCGCTCAGGGGCGAGATCAACCCTCCGTCTGGGATCTCCCAAATCTGGTGGAGAAAAAAACAACAATATGCATCCAAGTGTGTTTGAATCACTCACGTCCAAGTGGGTTTGAATCACTCACATCCGCGTTTGTTTAAACGAATCACATCCAAGTGTGTAGGCTACGAATGAGTCACATCCAAGTGCGACTGAATCACTCACATCCAAGTGTGTTTGAGTAAATCACATCCAAGTGTGTGTGCATGTGAATGAATCCTATTGAAAGCTGTGTGAGGCTCGGTCGAATTCTTCCTACCATCACACTGCAGTCCTCCGAGCCGCTGGCTATGATGTTGTCATTGTGGGGACAGAACTCAATGTCCAGCACGGGCCCCGTGTGGCCACACACCGTGGGGTAGGACATGTCAATACGTCCCGTCTACAGCGAGAGAGAGAGAGAGAGAGAGACAGAGAGAGACAGAGAGAGAGAGAGACAGAGAGAGAGAGACAAAGAGAGAGAGAGAGAGAGAGAGAGAGAGAGAGACAAAGAGAGAGAGAGAGACAAAGAGAGAGAGAGAGACACAGAGAGAGAGAGAGACAGAGACAGAGACAGA
>JAOPJH010000124.1:10838008-10842421 GCA_027122575.1 Merluccius polylepis | reverse complement strand
GTGTGTGTGTGTGTGTGTGTGTGTGTGTGTGTGTGTGTGTGTGTGTGTGTGCGTGTGTAACCTAGTAATCTCAATACAATAGGTATGCTTTTTCACCCAGGGTGGCCATTTTTCTTTTCTGTGCTATGTTATTATGGCTCCATTGAATAAATTACAGCTTTTACATCCACATCTCTTCCACATGAAACCACATGAAAGGAATGTGTGACATTGACATGGTATCAGCGGCTGGGGAAATGAAATATTGAAATATAATGAAATATGAATTTGAGTTTTGAGGCGCCTCACAACACAAACAGTTGTGAATAAACAGATGTGCTGCTGACTCCAACAACATAGAGCATCGATAGTGGGGCCTCACTTGTAGACAGCAGCACATACTACTGACTATAGTCTAATATATAATACATATACAGTAATATATAATGAAACCACACGTTTTTATCAACCTTTCAGTCTACTCATTTGCCTGTAGATGGCGCCAAAGTATTTTCATATATTTCTATATTTTGAAATATTGCTTCAAAAGAGGTTTCACTGTTTAATTGTCTGTACCTAACATCTGCCCCATGTTGTTGAAAGTGTGTAGCCATTATATCGAATATGAATATTTGATATATATGAGATCATATTAAGTCGAAATTAATCAAATTCACTGTGTGTGTCTCTACAATCATTAAACCATGGCATGCTCAATTTCATCACAATTACTGCCGTTAAGCAATTAGGATAATCTAAATTAAAAAAGGAGATGGATAAGACAGTCTAGCAATATCCATACTACTTACAATGTATTACTTGGAATACATATATAATAATTACATAATATAATATAATGATTTGACTGCAATATAAACGTCATGAATAAATTATTCAGAACCCTGGTCATACTGTATCGATCAAACCTTTGTTCAGCCTTTATTTGACTCCAGGGCTTGAAATGTTGTACAGCTACACTAGCAATATCAAAAGTTAATAGAGGCCATCATTTATCTGGTATTTGGGGATAACTGTCGAAAGAGACATGCTGACATGTTGGGTAACTTGAACCACAATTCATTTATCAAGGCAGAAGTGCTCGCCTTTTACACGCCATCGTCTCCCTCCCCCAACCGTTTACTGTAAGGAACATTTCAACGCAATAACCTGATTCTCTGAACACGCATAGGACACCCTAGCACATCTTCTTAAAAGCTCACAACTTGGTATTACCGAATTACCCAGTCACCTGCGGTCTGGGGTGAGTTGGAAATGGCTGTGAAAAAGAACAGGGGGGTCATAATATAATATAATATATATATATACATACATATATATATATATACATATATATTGAGGTCAGGCTGTCAAATGCAGCTCCTCCATTGAGCAGAAGTTTTGTTTTTATTATAACCCCTATCATAAGGTTATACCCAAGGAAGACTCACTAAGTCCATTCCTATCTCTACACCCATCCTTGCCAGGCGCTAAATGAAAGCAAGTTGTCAAGTTTCCAGTAATGTCTTCTGCCTTTGTCAGCCGAGGTCCGTGTGAGAGAGAGAAAGGCCTTTTGACACGTCTATTCAGCCGAGGGTGTCTTACCGATCCGTTTCCAACAGTGGGCAGTACTTCGCTTTCAAAACCCACCAGGCAAAAAAGTCTTTCTTTTTTTTAAATCCCTTTTCCCTTTTTTTTGTCTAAGGAAAAAAAAAGAAGTGATGAAACACTGAGAAACCAAAGCAAGAATGGACCGGGCGAAGCGGCCGCGTCCGCCGAGCCCTTATGGATATTGACATTCCCCTAACAGAGATACCATTTTCCTTTGTGGCAGAAACCCATTTGCCTGCCACTGCCACCTAGTTCACATGCACGCTGACTAATAACGACAACCAGGACCGGCGCCATTGAAGGGAGCGTGAATAATGACTACTTATCACCGCGGTCCCATTAAGTGGGAGGTAGAAGGGTGCTGGTGGTGTTGTGAGTGTGATAATGTCACGTGTTCACGTCACTTTTCTTTTGTTTCGTTTTGCATTTCAGAATAAAACAGCATTTTTTGGGGGGGTGGTTGTTGTGCTCTTTTCTCCACATCATGAAATACAGTCTCAAGCGTAATTGGCAGGTATATATAAAACCATTTTAGATCTCAATGCCAACCGCAATCTTTCTTTTATAAATAGACACTGAAGGTAGCACCTAACAACAAGACAGAAACCGCAGGGATTTCAAACGATCGGTAAACACAGATAATGTGCAGTTAGCTCCAGTCCAAGTTAGTGCAAGTCACATGGCAACAATTTGACCCAATCAAATGGCAACGATTACCGTTACCTTGGTTACCTTCTGTTTGTTTGTTGTTGTCCAAGCACTTTGGCCTCATAGCCTCTGGTTCCTCCAAGCACTTTGGCCTCATAGCCTCTGGTTCCTCCATTGGAGGAACCAGAGGCTATGAGGCCAAACTGCTTGGAGGAACCTCCATTGGAGGAACCAGGAAGTTCTCAGCAGACCAGTGGCCACCGGTTTGTCTCTTCAGAGTCTCCAAACGCTGCGTTATGCAGCCATCACTCCATCCAAGATATTTTTATCCTATTAATGAGTTCCTCCGCCATAAAGCGGTGTTCTTTAGTTTAAAGCCTCCATTCAATACAAAACTAATTATGTACAGTTCACATATGAAAAACAGAAAATCTAAAAACAGGATTATTGTTTGGCAGATGAATATCTCTGTAACATTATTCTGTGCGTGCAATAACTCTCAGATGGTTATGAATTGTCATATAATGGTTAAAGGCTAAATCTATCCTGGTACATCTCTACAGGTGTCATCATTAGTCTGATGTTGTTCATGTCTCCTCTCCCAGCGCCACCATCATGTTCTCCCTCCGGTCATTAAAAAAGTGCTGAAGTTCAGCAGCTGTGGAGTGGACACATGTTTGCTGACATGCCGGCCTAATCAGCTAACCGGTAGTGCAGCATCAGGCTGATTAAGGACGCTGGTGCAGAGCATCAGTCTCCCGAGTTTGTTCACATGTTTCCTTCTGAGTGTACTTACTGTCCCCTAGCGGTCGGAAGTCAATCAGCTGTGATGATGAGCTTCTGTCACTCACTGGATGATGGAGCCTGATGAGATGATGCAGCTCATAGTCGGAGAAGAGATGATAGCCCACAGACATGAACTATGTTATTAAATAACCCTAGCTAGCTGGAGCTGTGCATGCGATGTGCTCCTTATCTTGCGCTATTAAAATGAAATAGTCAAAATCGAGATTTATTTACGTAAATATTGTCATCTAGTCAGATTCGGTCACAACCACATGTCAGTAATCTGGTAAATCATTAAGATGAATATATATTATTATAAGCCCGCAAAAACGACTGCTGTGCTAGCGTTCAACAATGCACCCGGATTAACGAGGAAATACATGGAATAATATAATAACATAACATGGGATTGTTTTAGATGAAAAACAGCCCAAAACAAGAGCAACAAGTGTGCAACACAGACGTGTTGTGTGGAGAGAAGAAACCACAATAAACCGCTTGTGTGTTCTTCTGTTTCCCTGCAGGCGCAGACCGGATCGAAGGCCTCGTGGGTTCGGCGGGTCTTCGGGTTTGGGTCGGTCCGTGGGAGGAGGACTCTTCTGTTGGCGGGCATGCAGACAACAGGTTTTCGTCGCGGTTTCGTAGCCAAAAATGTAAATTATTTTCCCAAACATGCATTTTGTTGAAACGTCGATGCAAAATAAATAACCGTGTTAAGATTACTAAAATATTTAAAAATATTGTGAAGAACCCTCCCCGAGACCTTCGGAGGGACCGTGTCCTTGTCCCCAACTTCCCGGTTTGTTTGGCGTGTGCAGGACTAATTCAACATTTATAAATCTTAACGCGTTTAAAACTAACAGCCTGATATCAGCGGTCTGAGTGTAGACATACGGCGAGTGAGAGGAGGATTATTTATGCGTGTGTAGTCTTATCCTGTACGGATGTTAAACTGTCACATCTCAGCAACATGAATCATCATGGACTTCACACAGACCATCTCAGCCATTGTTGTACCGTTTAATCATCCCGGCGGCGGTAACAACGCTGCATTCATTATTTTACACACGCCAAATCATTGGGACAACACTTGTGGAGACTTTTGCTGCGTTCAATTTTCTCCGTGGTCGGAAAATTCCCACTAGGAAATATAATGAGTCACGTGACGGCAAATTATATGTTCTGACTTCCTTTCAACCCGTCTCTGTTCTGGATGTGTTGATACCCGACCTGTTCGACATCGGCCGTGATGTCAAAGACATTTGATTTGTTTCTGATGCTATGCATTTTATATGCGTTACCGCCTCCATCATCAAATAAAACTCGTTAAAATATTTATAACACACAAACAGAGGCTCGGTTTGGCTCCTAACTCCACTTTCACACTTCTCT
>JAOPJH010000124.1:10830508-10833008 GCA_027122575.1 Merluccius polylepis | reverse complement strand
AGGTAATCCCAGTAGGGGTAGGGGGACGTCTTGCTCTAGGATGCCTACAGGTAGACTGCAGACATTTTGGTTCGAACTCCCAGTACCTTTCAGCGGGGGGAGTTCGAACACCGTCACCGCTAGACTACCCCCGCACCACCGACAAGGGCGGCGAGTCCATCTCTAGCGGTGAGCCGGGTACCGACCTGTAGGCCCGCTTCGACGTCATGGATGCAGCCCTGCTCGTAGACATCGGACGGCACGTTGATGAGCTTCTTCTTCTGGTCTGCCTCCGTCCACTCCACCGTCAACCCTGCACCACACCACCACCACACCACCACAGGACGTGAAGAAGACACATGTACACCATGTCGAAAGATAAAAGAGTGACATTTGGGTTGTAGTACTGAGGCTCAATGAACAGAAAAGGTCTGCGGATGTGGTTTTTGACACATCCTCAAACCGTATTAATAAAAAGTAATAAACAATATGACAACGTAACAACTGTAAATGTAGTGATGGTAAATAAAAAACACATCGTCGTCTGTGTTCTGCGCCAAAAAAAAACACCCTCACCGAACATCCGAAGACTTGTCTATCGTCGCTGACAAGAAAAGGCAAATTAAATAAACAACCTTGCAACTTCCTACCGGTGACACCAGCATGGTAACCAACTAGAGGCCGCCTCTAGTAGTTTACCATGCTCCCAGAGCGTTCGGTTCAACATTCAATCGGTTAGAGAGTGCCATCCAAACAGGAATGTGTAAATGATTATGTAATTCAAGACAAACTGTTGGAGCAAGAGGCCGCCGCCAGTCACTGGAATGTAAATCACACACTGCGGTTGGCTGAAGGGATAGAGATGGCTGACCTGTGCCGCTCCAAGGCAGCGTAGGAATGCCGGCCGTCTGCGCTACGATGGACGACGCGATCTTGTCTCCTAGCGCCCACATGGCCTGGCTGGGCGGCCCTGCAGATCAAGAAATCAATCAAAATCAATAAATACACATAGACCTACACAATAGATGACAAATAAAATAAGATAAGATCGAACTTTATTCATCTTGAAGGAAATTCTTGCAAAAATTACAACATAAGAATAAAAACAACAGTAATAAATATCCAAAAATAACATGTAAAATGTATGAGTAAATGCACCAGTGCCTAATAGAATAACAATAAAAGTAGGGTACATTTAGTAGACAAGTAATATAGAAAAGTAGTACTGCACATGATATTGAAAGTAATATTAGCAATGATATTGATTGATTGAGGTAATAAAAAGGGTGAATAAAAATGGGTGGACAGAAAGAAATAAGGAAATATAGAAAAGTAAAGAAAGAAAGAAGTAAAGAAAGAAAGACAAAATGAAGAAAATAAAGAAAAAACAAAGAAGCAAACTGGAAAACAGAGAAACTTGCGAGTGTGTGTGCGTGTGAGTGTGCGTGTGCGCGCGCGTAGACCCTTCTAAAAACCAAAAGTAAAGTAAAGCTCTACTCACCCATGAATGCGATGCCGTTCTTGTGAAGAAGTTCAGGTAGTTTGGGGTTCTCCGATGCGTGGCCCCAGCCCGCCCAGACCGCCTGTTGGCAAGAAACAGAAAAATCAAGAAATTCAACACAAAAGTCACATGACCCAGATGTTCCCAAAGGTTTACCTTGCCATGGCCCACCGGTGGGCCTGGAGCTACTTCTGGCCCAGGACCCACCAAATATTTTATACAGTAAAATAACCAATACAGTCTCATGAACACCATGTAAAAAAGTTAAAATAATTAAAATGTCTGTGTATATTTTTCATCAATACAGTATTCCCTCTTTACCGTCGTCAAATATACCAATGATCTAACAATTAAACAGACAGGGCATATGAATATCTTGGCCGTCCCACGACCCACTCGGTCCCCTGCTGCGACCCATTTATAGTTTGCGACCCACAGGTTGAAGACCACCGACGTAACCAACAGCGGCTAGCGCACAGTCACAGCTTGCAGTTGTACCTGGACAGGTATGCGCTTGGCGATGTCTAGGATGAGCTCTACGTTGGCGTAGTTGTTGTTGTTGGTCCCTCCGGGCACCGGCACGTAATGGTCGGCGATTTTTATGTACTCTGTTTGGAGAAGACACATACATACATAAATAAATTAGCAACTAGAATTTAATTGCTGAACACGACATTAGCTAGTGATTTGACGTTGTAATTTACAGCGCAAGCGCTGACAAAACGCTTACCTGCGTTGGCCTTCAGGTCCTCCGGGGTCACCATGACAACGAAGCGAATGGCGCGTTCGTTGCGAAACATCTCGTAGGCCCAGCGGCGGATCGAGCGCATGCACTTGACTGCGGCGATGCCGTTGTTGGCGATGAGAACCTGCGACGAACGGAGAGTCAGCAGCAAAAGTGAGTGAAAACGGCAGATATTAACCATTTTGTTCGTTATATATATTAGGGCTGTCAAACGATTAAAATATTTAACTCGATTAATCGCATGATTGATCATAGTTAATCATGATTAATCGTGA
>JAOPJH010000124.1:10790745-10800954 GCA_027122575.1 Merluccius polylepis | reverse complement strand
CTTTTATAAATTAAATTTATTTATGTTTTTGTTCCCCCCCACCCCCCCCCATGTCCCGCGCTCGATACCCACCCGCTCTGGAGTATTAATTTGATCGGATCGTACAAAACGAGAACCGGCGTCGCTGTGTGTAGCGTCTTCAATTTTAGATTAAGCTCTTGGTGTTGCGCTATGGATTAGTGTTGCAGGCGGCGGCACTGCGATCGATTGAATTACCAACCGAATTATGCTCTAGTATTTTTATATACAGTATAACACATACTTTAAACAAGGCACTGTGTGTGTTGATTTGTTGTTGGGGACCTGCTGCTGGTGGTGGTGTTGCCGTGGCGATGGCTATTGGACAGAGACAGATAGACTCCACTCTCTGATTATGCTTTGTCAACACGTCGATTTGATTACGCCTCCGCACCGCCGCCACTACTTCTTCTTCTTCTTCTGCTCCTTCTTCTGAGACGTGCGGCGCGGCGGTCAGTGTCTGTCTCCCCCGCTGGAGACTGAAGGGGTGAGACATGCCAGGCGGGGACCGGGCCTGTCTGTCTCCACCCACTCCATCTGAGGGACCATGCTAGGGGCCTTGGGGCCATCTGAGGGAGCATGCTAGGGGCCTTGGGGACATCTGAGGGAGCATGCTAGGGGCCTTGGGGACATCTGAGGGGACCATGCTAGAGGCCTTGGGGCCATCTGAGGGACCATGCTAGGGGCCTTGGGGCCATCTGAGGGACCAGGCTAGGGGCCATCTGAGGGGACATGCTAGGGGCCTTGGGGCCAACTGAGGGGACATGCTAGGGACCTTGGGGCCATCTGAGGGGACATGCTAGGGGCCTTGGGGCCATCTGAGGGACCAGGCTAGGGGCCATCTGAGGGGACATGCTAGGGGCCATCTGAGGGGACATGCTAGGGGCCTTGGGGCCATCTGAGGGAACATGCTAGGGGCCATCTGAGGGACCAGGCTAGGGGCCATCTGAGGGGACATGCTAGGGGCCTTGGGGCCATCTGAGGGAACATGCTAGGGGCCATCTGAGGGGACATGCTAGGGGCCTTGGGGCCATCTGAGGGACCATGCTAGGGGCCTTGGGGGCCCCAGCTCTACTGTTGGGGGCCCCTCAGAGGTTGTTGTTTGTGTTCAGAACATGCGTGCGTCAGACGCCGGGTCTTTCGTCATGTTTTGCCACTTTAATTTCGCCCTCTCCTTAAAAAAACCCATAAATGGATCGGGTGTCAGCACATTTTTTCCTCCGTAGCGCGACGGCGGTACCTGTATATTAATACCGCCGGCGCCGAGTGACACGTTAATTATTGAACAGAAAACCACGAGGCGGGGTCAACAGCCTTTTTTTTTCTTTTTTTTCTCCTCTATGCGGTGCACAATTTGTTACACAAATAATAAAGTTTGTTTCAACCCGGGGCAATTTGCATGCTCTATAGTTTTCTATTAGAGTAAAATAATTAGTTGTCTGCTCGGCCTAATGGCGGGTAATAAAGCCCATTGACGTTTTGCCGACTTTGCGGAACCCAGCTTGGCTTTATTATGGCTAGACTGAAGCCTAGCAGTAATTAACCAAGCTCTGCTAATCACACTCACTGTTGTGTAGTAAACTGGCACAGCACATATGAGTAAAATAAAGGCAGTTGAAAACTTGCTCATTGGCAAAAACGTCCACTGCTTGCTCTTAATTATAAATTAAAAGTGCACTTTTTGAATCGCGGTAGAGCCGAGGCTATGAGGACTAACAGGAGTCTTGTAAAGATGGAATAAAGTCGTACCAGAGGGGGGAAAAACATTTATTTCTGCTCGCCAGGAAACAAAGATATTTCCTTTGTGTAGCTAATAGCCTGACTGGGCGGTACAATGGAAGGTGTTTGTTTGATGGGTCATTTCTGTTGTTCAGCCATTTAGCTGGAAATGAAGTCATTTAGCAGATGCTTTCAACCAAAGCGGGTTCATTCGACACATATAATCAACGAGTAGGTGTGTGTGTGGGGGGGGACACCCCCCCTAGCCCCTAGGTCAGGCTGTGCTGTTGTGTTTTTGGCGTCATTCCCGACTGAGGCTCACCTTGGAGTACATGGCGCCACTCAGCACCAGGCCGTTGCGGATCCAGATGATGGAGGCGGCCGGCTTGGCGTTGTCGGCGTGGCAGGTGAGGTTGAGGTGGTCGCCCGCCCGCAGGCTCACCACGGGGGAGCCCACGATCACCGGGTCATCGGGGGGAACTGCAAGGGAAGGAGAGGAGAGGTTGGGGTTGAGTTTGCGGACGCGTCCTCCAGGGAGTACAGAGCGCATGGCGGGTTCGGCGTGGCGCCTCTCTGGTCAGCTGTTCACAGAGAAAGGGTTATACTCAAAATACCCTCGTTTTATTCAGCTGCCTATCAATGTGTATGACAATTTTCCTCATGCACACCGATACTTTCTGAACAACACCAGGTGTTTCAACACCAGATGTGCATATTTAAAATGTACCTTGTTTTGTCCTCCTCCAACGCATTTAACAAATGTTTCCTCCTTATTTTTAAAACGTAACTTTCTTCCAATACTGTAAATGCTGCCATTAACCGTTTAACTCGAAGGTGCAGGAAAGATGAGAAATGACGATGTCAGAAAATAAAGTTTGTGGCTGTTGTGTTGGTGCTAGGATGATAGCATGGGGGGACGAAGTGCGACCGAGTCGGTGAAGAAGAAGTGACATGTGCCTCTAATTATTCGCTGTTTTAGCTGATGGTGCACAGCGGCGGTGGATGGCGCCGGCGCTACACCTCATTAAATCAGCACAGGAAAAAAAAAAATAGCCAAAGAAAAATCCTCCTGTTGGACCCGGAGCAGCGCCGGCGCTAGCCGCGTACGACGCGATCGAAAAGGTGTTGTATTTCCCTTTTATAAATAGCTGCTTTTTTTGTGTTATCAGTCTGTACTGTACATACGACCATGGAGCACAAAATAGTCAATGTTGTATATCGCCCCGCTCTTCGAGACATTAGTCATCCCCACGGCGACAGTGACAGATCGCGGTGTGAAGGAGACTGCGGTGCAAACCAACCCCTTCCTATTCAGGACCAAAAAGATGAATGGCTGTGGGAAAGGCGGGATGCAGCAGCCCCTAATTCAAAGTTAGAAACACACAGTGGAAACAGTAAAAAGTTACAAGATGCCCGGCGCCAGCGTGCTCAAGTACCAATTTGCCGTGAGCGTGGGGTCACCACTTAGGTGGAAAAACAGAAACTGAAACTGTGCATGATCCTTTTTTTTCTCCTGGCTTTTTTGACTCCGTTCTCTACCTTTTTTGTTTGTGGGTTTGTCACACCGACGCTGGCGCATGTGAAACTTTCTGTAGAAGAAATTAAGAAAATAATGTTGTTGCACGAGAAACCAACAGCGTCATGTCTTCGGAGAATTCAAGTTTGCAAGCAATTACAAAGGGAGGAATCCCTCCGGGTGAAGTTCTGAGATTAAGAAGATAAACCGTTTCAATGCTATTTAAAAAACAAACAAACCTAGCGCTAAAAGTCTGCGATCAAAGGATTACTTCCCCTGGAATAAAAAGGGAAATCAGACAATGGATTATTATATCATAAGACCGCTATTATATTCAGTCTCTGAAGCCTAAATGCACTAAAGACTTTATATTATATATACCATGAAATGTATTTCTCTTGGCTGGAGTCCTGCAGTCAACCTGTCGTCAAGGTAATGAACCGACACCGTGGTTCCTGATTGGAGACACATTTCCTCCTTTCTTGTCCACCTCAGCACAGCAGCCAGTGCAAGGACAGATCAAACCCCCCCCCAAAATCAACTAAGCACAAAACACGCACAATAACAAAACAAATAGGAACGAGCGGCGAGCGCCGGAAGCGGTTGTTGAGGTGGCTGAAAGGCGCTGATTACATTCTTGTGTGAAAGTGGATCTAATCACACTGAATTTTATTCAAACTTGAGTGAATTATTGATTGAGCACTCAGCTCATTAGCTTGCAGAACTGGGGCAGGCCTAAATCAAACGCAACACACAGCTGGCACATCGTAAGTGCTTGGAGGGAAGAAAGGGGGGTTGAGGGGGGAGGGAGGGGGAGGTGATGGTGGGCGGGAGGGAGGGGCAGGACAGAGTTCAAGCCCGCACTCGGCCTTTTTTTCCGGAAAGAGCATCAATATTTGGTCGACGCCGGGCGTCCACAGTGCTCACGCTTCGAGGGGCACGCCGCAACGCCCCGACGCCGCATGGTTTCCGGCGCGGCATCCATTTATTCCATCTCCACCTGCTGATTTTGTATGCAGATTATTTTGCTCAGCTGGACAAGACGAGCGGGTCCGCGCGGGATTGAATACGCCTCCGGTGTGAAGACAAGGATGCAAGGAAGTTCTGAGCGGTCAATGCTTGAGCTTTGAGGTGAATGGACGCCTTGGGCTGTTGAAAGACCTGCCAGGTGCTGCTTCCTGCAACACAGCCTTTCAGTCTTCTGACTCTCTCTATTTTATATATATTTTATGTGGTGATGCCACACCTATGGAGGTACTTTTGGCCCAGGACCCACACGATATTTCGGAGCAGTAAAGTAAGCAATGTGGACATTGGGGGTCGTAAACCCAGGACCTTTCGGCTGGGAGTCGAAACACCCTGGAAGTAGACAACATCATGTCTTATGTGCAGCGGTGGAAGACTGACTCAGATATTTTAGGAAGGAAAGGTTGAAAATGCTAGTTACCTTTTTATTATTGGGTATTATGACCCCGGTGTTTGACCGCGACGGACCATATCATGAAAAAGGGACCTGGTAATCGTTGCCGGGCAACAAGAACCCGATTTTTTAGAGACAAACCTCAAACTTGCAGGAATATGTAATTGTCGATGCAGGAAGTACGCCAGCTGCACAACCTGCATATCTCACACAGCCAGGCGTGGATGAAACGCGTTCCCATCCCACCGCTAAAAGCATCCTGTCTTTGTTGGCGCCGCAACTCTTTCACCTTAAGCCAACATAAAGACGTCTTCATGCGCGAGCGTCTTTGACACGTTTCCGACACTATTCATGTTTTTGCACCATTTCGTAAAATGTACATATAATCAAACGGGGGGGTCGACAAGCTCCCTTCCCCAACGTGAGTCCACATCTCGCCGTACGTCTGCTGGTGTTCAGAAGGTGCGCCAGGTAGCAGCAGAGGGAGTTCATTAAAGCTTCGATCATTTCCCGCTGCCTGGTGGGCGCCGCGCTGGAAAATGGCATTTAGTGACCATCTTCGTTTCAAGCGACGGCAGGCTAGCAATCTTAACTACAAAAAGAAAAGACAGAGAAGCAGAGGAGCCTTCCCGTTTCCTTTCATATCCCGCCATCTCTGTCTGTCGGTCTCACTGTGTTTCCCTCCATCTGTCTCCCCGCTTTGCTCCCCAGCTCTCCCTAGAATAGTGGTGCGGTTCGCCAGCAATACTCAGACTTTGTTTTTCTACCTTCGCAGGTCTTGCTAAATGTCCTCTTTAGTGGCGTTGCATAGGGATGATATGAGGGGGTCCTGCCAGATGTGGTTGGGACTCAGAGGAACAGTTTCTTTCCAGAAAGAGATGATCTACCTCCGACGAAGGGATCCTCAATGAGCTAAACAAGAGACAAGACGTCACAGAGGTTTCCCAGGCAAGCACTTAATGCGGTGATTAAGAGGGTCAGCTGACTCAAACCACTCGTGTTTTATGTTTTAAATGGCGTGCGGACGGAGGAGCGTAGCGGTAAATCGTTGCTAAATACTCTCAAGACTTTAAAGCCAGGTGTGCACTCCTATTTTCAACCAACACAGACCTAATAAGGAACAGAGCAAACTGTTTTAGAAATATAGTATGCAGAGTTGTTTTTCTAAAGTCTTAATCTTAATATTTATTTGTTAGTGTCTTCATAATTAGAAGCTTTTTAAAAGCCGTATTTTCTCTCGTGTATTGGATATCGTTCAAGCAGTCTTACAACACCGTAATTGGTTGCCTATTTTTGGAATTGATTAGAGGAATTCATTCAATTTAAAGATTTGCAAAAAAAGATGTGATTAGCAAATGGAAATAGAAAAACACATGTACCCATGCCAGGTTATATAAGAAAACTTAATCCAAAGAGCAGTTCAGGAAGTTTTAAAAGGTGGAGTAATCAAACACAGTGTTTGACAAATATGTCATTGTTTAATAAAAACATGAGATTTAGATTTTGTCCAACTTAAATTTGAGGTTTAAAGGTTGGAACGGCGTTTGCTCATTATAAGAACAAAGACAGTGTCTGAGATGTAAATTGTGGCAAAAGAAGGGAGGTGTTTACTGTGAGGAAAATAGGTTAATAGGGAAATGTTATGGAAAACATTAAAAAGTAATTACACTCTGGAGCCTTGAATCGGTCCTACTGTGGGGTTTTACCAGGAAGGGAAACTTTTCAAACTTGTTTTAAAAAAGCAGAAGAGAAAACTCTGCAACCTTACCAAGAAAGGTTCAACGAATACTTTTAACTAGTTTTTCCTCTATCTCTTCCTTATAAAGAATGGATTGGTCATCACTCAAACCATCACCAAAACATGAAATAGTTTTCTTCAGCATTTCGGTGAACCTTTTATAGCTGTCTTAAGACCACCAAAACAGCAAAGGACGATTCACAGTACTTAATGACAAAATTATTTTGAGATGAAATATTGAGACATTACAACAATTGTTATATATTATATTATACATTGTTATAATGTATAATGTCATAATATCATATCATAATGTACACAACCAAATAGTTATTCAGAGTACACCTCCCCTTGTCATCATCATCATATGAGACCATGAAGGCACCTTTGAAACATTTATAAAACATAATTCAGATACCATAAATATTAGGGCTAGGCGATAAATGCGATAATAACTCTGTCACACCCCCCATGCCCCAATCTAGTCTCACGCTGCACTACTCTATTTATATTTCTGTTTCTGTTCAAATTCACAATTCATTTGCACTTCTGTTAGTCTATTTATATTTATTTATAAAACCATTTTGCACAGTTGCATCTATTGCATCCCTGCATTCTATATTCACTTTGTATTTATTTTATCTTTATTTATATTCTTTATTTTCTTGATATTTTATTTTCATTTACTATTTTCCGCTCTTCTCTCATTGAAAATGAATGTCTAGCAACTGGCCTGCAATGCGCCGCATTGCACCCGTCTAAAAAGGCCAGGACCTGCTTTAATGCGTCAAAAACAGTGTAAAGAAAGTATAAGAACATACAGAAATAGACTCTTGGATACCGCAGTTCGGCTATGCTACAAATTTCTTTGTCTGTTTTTGAGATGCATCATTTGTTGGGTTGAGTTTGCCATGAGTTGTGATTTGAGCATCATGGTGAATGACCCTTGACCTGCGTGGGCCCCTGAATAGTTTAGTGCGTTGTTTTGTGTTCATGCTGGAATAAAGTTTGGAAACGACATTGTGTTTTTATTCTTAATCGATTTCCAAATAAAAATAGACATACATTTGCATAAAGCAAGCATATTTTGTCCACTCCCCTATGTTGATAAGAGTATTAAAAACTTGAAAAATGCCCTTTACGGTACATTTTGAACAGACAAAATATGTGCAATTAATTTGCAATTAATCCCAATTAACTATGGACAATCATGCGATTAATCGATTGACCGCCCTAATAAATATATGAACTTCATACATCAGGATATTTGAACACAGAGACCACTCTTGCGCGTACGATTATAGTATTATGTAGTAGTATGATTATAGTTAAACCCATACCAGTTGGGGGAGATGTATTCGGTTCAGCTGTCTGGTGTAACGCTGTAAATAAAACATGTCGCTCTCAATGTTTGTTTGCTGAGGGAACTTTTTTTTTCTTTTTTCTTTTGACGCCACATGCTGCTCGTGAGAAGAGCATGTCGTTTTAAGCTGCAGCCTTCAGAAGTTATTCCAAGAATAGGAAGGGATTGAGAACATACAACTCTGTGTAGGCAACACCACACCCAACGCTCAGTCCCACCCAACGCCGATCTCCATGTTGTCTCCCCCTCTCAGCAATGTTAACAAGGACACCACACAGAGGGTGTTGCCAGGTGACATCCCATAATGACATCCCTGCGAAAAAACTACTGCCCTAATTTCACAGGACTCACGTCACGCGGGCGCCCCCCCCCCCCCCCCCCCCCCCCCCGCGGGGGGGGGGGGGGGGGGGGCGGGGCGGCGCAGCACGCTCCCAGGTGGTTGCCTTGGTGATGCTTCAGTGGGCACCGCAACACACACACACATGCGGCGACACAGCAGTGACACAGTAGGGCGTGTGTGTCCGTGAGTGTGTGTGCGTGTGTGTGCAACAGTGCATCTACATTTAATTGTGCACAACATTATTGCAGGCTTGCAAAACACACATACCTTTCTCATCCCTCGTCGTCTGTCTCTCTCTCTGTCTCTCTGTCTCTCTCTAATTTTGTCTCTCACACCCGTTTGTCTTTTCGTGTGTGTATAATTTGGACTGTACTCAACACACACGCCGACTACATCAACCTAATGAGCATCATCAATCCTCCCGACATGCAGAAGATATTCCTGCAGTCCATTCTGGGCTCGTCTGTATTTTGTCAACTCAGTAGTAAGGCGGTATCCAAGTCTTAACGCCCCAACAATACAGCGGTAACGACTGGAATACCATTAATATGGTAATACACCTGCAGTGTCAGGAAGTTGTTTTACATAAGCATGACCTGTTCCCAGTCCTAAGGGGAATACAGCCTTTAAACAAAACCTGATGCGTGGTATTATGACACTACCGGGTATGAGGAGATACACTGGTAGATAAAGTAGTGGGGAACAGTTGGATCCTATTTAGTATGTCAACCTCGGCTCCATTCTGTTGACACAGATCAGGAGCCTAAGGCAAGGCAAGGTTAATTGTAATCTGTATTTCATGTATCCTGTATTGAAAAGGAAGGTCCCATTGAGATACAGGATCTCTTCTACCAGGGAGTCCCAGTGCAGCCCCCGTCAGACACAAAGTGCACAAGCTAGAGTCTGGCTTGTGCACTTTGTGTTTGAAGGTTGAAGCTAGACAGACAGGCACAGACACGCACGGACCAACGGGCAGGCAGGCAGGCAGGCAGGCAGGCAGGCAGGCAGGCAGACAGACAGATTTTGTTAAATAAAAATAATACTGTCAATAAAATAATTAGTACATTTCAGAAATAATCTTCAATCTGAAAATTGTGACATGGGACCCTTACAAGCAGAACTACACATACTAATGTTGTTTCAGGACCACTCCTTGATCCGTCTCACTCTGATACCTACAACAGTAGCATCACACACACACACACACACACACATACCCACACATAACCCCAGTCAACACCGGTCCCCATTTAGGCCTGATATATGTGAACCCTATCTTATTATGTCCCTGTCAAGTGTGACTGTTGACAGTGCTCCTGTCTCCACCACTCCCAATTGATTAGCCAGTGTGGGGGACTTCTGAGCATTGGCTTGGCTAGCAACGGGAGCGCGTGTCATGCTACCAGCATATATGCTAGCAGGAGATGATCAGCGCCGCCACGGCTACCCGCTCTGGCATCTTTTTCTTGTGTTTTGTTGTGTTTGTGATGTGAGCTTCAGTAGCAGATACTGTTCACTCAGGATAATGATGGCCCTGTAATGTGCCCATGCGGGTGTAAGAGGGGGGGGGGGGCAGCACACTCCCAGGTGGTTGCCTTGGTGACGCCTCAGTTGGCACCGCAGAACACACACACCTGCAGTGACACAGCCGTGTGTGTGTGTGTGTGTGTGTGTGTGGCGTGTTGTGAGTGTGTGGCATTGTGTGCACGCAATGTTGTGTTTGTGTCTGTTGTGTGTTTTTGTTTGTGTTTATGTGTGTGTGTGCGTGTGTGTGTGTGTGTGTGTGTTGACGGAGAGAGGGGTGTAATTAGAGCAGATGCTGACCGCATTGAGTGCTGTCGTGTCAGACCGGAGGCCGGTCTGACACTGCTGCTGCTGCTGATTAGGCTCCGCCTCCCACTCCCAGGGATGCCACCATGCACACCACCGTGCACGACAACACACATGCCACCGCGCCCCCAGCGGCCAATCACTTTCAACCACTGTGTCTCTCTCGCCTCACGTCGCCACATGCCCTTTTTCTCTCTCTCTCTCTCTCCCTCTCTCTCTCTCTCTCTCTCTCTCTCTCTCTCTCTCTCTCTCTCTCTCTCTCTCT
>JAOPJH010000124.1:10702005-10724720 GCA_027122575.1 Merluccius polylepis | reverse complement strand
GCGCCGGCTTGGCTGATGGCTGCAGTTACCCTAACGGCCGTCGTGTCACTATTGAGTCTTATTTGTTGATCCTGCCTCAAGTCCCTTTAACACTGGAAAGTGGTTACAAAAACAAGTGTAGTTTCGTCCCCAGCCATTTGTAGTGGTAATAGTGTGGGACTCCATAGCAAGGAGGAGGCACAGATGGACTAAGTGGTGGGTAGAAAATGCATTGTGTGTTGTGTAAACACTTTAGTGGGGAAATTATTTCTGTATCTAGTATGGTGCATCAAATAGCGACATGTATGTTTTAAAATGTACATGGTCCCTTTTAAATAAAATAAATTAATAAAAATGTATCGGAAAAACTTGAAGTTAAGCTGGAGCACTTGTAAGATGTGGTGGGAAAATCCAAGTTAGCATAACATTTCTCCGTTGATGTCTTATGTAAGTAAATTAAGGGACCTTTTGGTCTTCATTTGTCATGCCAAATGTTTTACAATGCCTCCCCTTGACCCCTTGACCACCGATGGGGGTGGTCAAGGGGTCAGATGACCCATCCGGGAAGACAATGCTATGTTTGATCCTGTGGGGTGTGGGGAGGTCAGGAAGTAGTGCCTCAAGTTATCACCTGACTCATCACCTGTCAGGCCTAACTTGTTAATCTCGTCTTGGATTCCTCGGGAGGGGGGCAAACTGGGATAAAAGACACAATAATCTGGGCCCACTCTGTTAGAGAGGGGACTGGTGTATGCATACATTAAATACTTTTAGTAATCCTACTACTATTGTGTTACTCTAATATTTAGAAGTCTCATCTGTCCTAGACGCAATATCTCATAAGGAAATTGCCACAACAATTTTCCATTGATTTGCATTAGCATGAAGGCTACTACTTATTTGTAATTTAAATATAAGTAAAAAATGAAGCAACAATAAAAAAGAATACCAATGGGGCAGTCAACTGTACATTGTGTGCAGGGCCTCCCATCAGCCAAGGGGTCAAGCAAGGCTAAGGGCAAAAACACAACTTATGAAGTCACCTGGAACAGCGCCACAAGGAAGTTTACAAGGAGGCACATAGATATGCTGAAACATGCAGCAGCCTACCCTGCAGCAAACATTGGACAGCAACTGACCCCAGAACGACCAACCTGAATAAGAAAATAATGGAGATGATGGCCACAGACATCCTAACATATGCAGTGGTCGAGGCGGGGGGGGGGGGTTCAAGAGGTCCATGGCAGCAGTAGAGCCGAGGTACCCCATGAAAACAGAGAAATACTTCCGCACAAAGATGCTTGATGAAGTGTACACGCAGGTGGTAAGAAAAATAAAGAAACATGCTCTGTCAACAATGCAGGAAACTGTATTGCACATGGAGATCAGGAGATCAGGGCCAAGCTGAAGACCATTGCGACCCATTTCAATCTCTCAGTGGTCGGACAGCAGAAACTTGCTGTGATTCAAGAGGAGGTTGGTGTCCCACGCTATAACATCATTCAGTCTTGTCCCACCAGGTGGAACTCTACCCTACACTTGTTTCAAAAGATGCTGGTGCAGAAGAGGGCCATCCACGCCTATTCAATGGACCATGGCCATTTCACCACTCCATCAGTAACCGAGTGGGATATGGTGGAGAACCTGATTGAGATCCTTGCCCCACTGGAGGAGATCACCCTGGAGTTGAGCAGACTCCTCCGCAGTCCTCAAGCGGAGGAAAGTGGTGCCAACTCAAAGGGCATCCTGAGGGAAACCATGAGGAAGAGCATGGAAGTTAAGTTTGGCAAGGTGGTAAACCACAAACAGGTTTGTATTTGGCATGCCTCCTGGATCCACACTACAAGGACCAGCCACTGTCAGGAGAGCAACGAGACGATGCAAGAGCCTGGCTGAGGGAGGAGGCGGCTTGTACTCAATTCAAACTGAGCCTGCAGAGCCCACACTAGAGAAGGAAGAAGGAGACCCCAAAACCAAAAGGCAGTGAGTGGAGAGACCTGTCCACACCCTGTTGGACTATCTTCATGAGCAGATGCTCAACACGCCCACAGGGCACACCGTGTTGGAGAGCATCAAAGACGAGCTCGACAGATACATGAGGGAGCCCGTCATCAATAGAAAAACTTGCAACCCACTTGAGTGGTGGAAGCAGAACAATGGCCACTTCACCAGACTATGGAGTCACAGGCAAGAACATTCCTCTGTGCTCCACCCTCCTCTGTCCCCAGTGAGCGTGTGTTCAGCACCATCGGCAATATATATGAGGACAAGAGGAATTTGCTTAAAGGAGCTAATGCTGAAAAACTGTGCCTCTTGCACTATAATTTGCCCCTTTTATATTTGGGAGTATTGGCTGGTTACTGACGGTGGCTCACTGTTCTGATTTTATTTTAAAAAAAAACTTTTTTATTCACATCACTATCCTGCCTCAAGTTTGTTTTATTTTAATTTTAAGTTATTGCACTAAAAAAAACACTACTTGAGAAGAAAGAACTGATAGTGGCAGACTATGTTAATTTTATATATCAGAATCAGAATATCTTTATTATCAAGTACAACGAAATTGAGGTAGAGCTCTCCGGTTCAGTGTAAAGAACAAATAATATAAAAAATGCACATTAGAATTTACGATAAAAAAGTAAAAAATAGAATATAAATATAAATAAAAAGTGCAGGAATGGGAATGGGATATATAAATAAACAGTAACCAGATATTTTCAGAGAACCAGATAATGTCCGAATTTAAAAATAAAATATAGATAGTGCAAGAATGGAAATGGAATATGAATTATAATTTAAACAGTAACCAGATATTGCACATGTTATTGAGTTTGTTGAAATATGACATATTGCACAGTGAATATTAGTATTATTTCAGGTGACCGGTTGTATTGTTCAGTGTGGTGATAGCTCTGGGAAAGAAGCTATCCCTCAGTCTATTAGTCCTGGTTTTGTGTGACCTGTAGCGCCGGCCCGAGGGCAACAGCTCAAACAGGTGGTTTCCGGGGTGAGAGGAGTCTTTGGTGATGTTGGCAGCTCTGCTGAAGTAGCGTCCAGTACATTTGCATAGGACCAAATAGATGATGCACTAGTTTTAAACATATTGTTGCACAAGAGAGAAATACCTCATGGCTGTTTATTTATACTAATAAATATTTGGTGTTTGTGTTTATTCTGTTTACAGTAACATTTTATTCTACCTCTCCAGTTCTGTTTTAATGTTGCTGTTGCAATATGCTATTTTTGACAATAAAGTCAAGAGTCAGAAGTACTTCAATCAGAAGACTGAAGTAGAAGACTGAATTAAAGTTATAATGAATTCGTTTTTGCCCAATGTACTGAAACAATGTGTGGTACCTCCACAGTGACTCCAGAATCAAGAGATATACACATTTTAAAGACAAAAAAAAAAACATTATTATACCAGTTTACCTCTTTTTCAGTGTCGCCATACTCTTTGACCTTCTCTACTGCCACAATATTTGTCTCCAGTTCAGATGACATCCTTACCAGCCAGGTCAGAGAGGCAGTCATCTGCAGTGGAGTTGAGATAAGTGAATACAAATCAGTTCAGTGTGTAGCATCTAGCAGTGAGGTTGCAGATTGCAAGCAACTGAATACCCCCCCACCACTCCCTTTCCAACGACGTAGGAGAAGCTACAGTGGCCTGTACTGGCCTGTAAGGTGCCAGTAGGTACTTCCAAAAGTACCTACTGTATCAAGTAATGAGGTTCCTTGATAGATTTATATATTGTCTTTAGTTATTTAGTCTGTAAAACCTTAGGTCAAAGCAAGTAAGATAGCGATTATGATAAAAACGCTTCCTCTCTAGAGCCGTTTGTAGACATAAAGGGCTCATTCTAAGTTAACGAAAACAAAACGATTTTTATTTTCATAGGATTAGATGCTAATTAAAACAGTGAATGCACCGTCAGTTTTTTTGTAATATTTTTTAAATAATATTTTCCATGTCATTATACTTCTTAAAATGCCAGTAATCAACAAGGGTGAACAATTAATGTTTTAGCAAAAAGGTTTAAAAAAAAGAAGTGTTAAATTACCATTAAACAACATTTTTCATGTTGTTTATTGGTGATTAAACATTTTACAATTGATATATGCTGAGAACATTAACAACAGCACGGTAGTAGTAGTAGTATAGTATAATAGGATTTCTATGAATTTGGCCTATATATGATAGTCTCACCATTTTTTTTTACATTGTGTAATGGGCAGACAAACTGAGTATTACTTTAACATATCCGCACACAAAGCACTAGATATACTGAAGGGGGAAAAGTAGGGCTAGATTCAACATTGGCATGGAGTAACCTGAAAATGTATTCATGGTCCAGGTGTAACAGGTGTAATGTTAGGTGTATGTATGTGCATTGTTGTAGCTTTTTACCTGCAGGGCATAGGAAATAGAGAGTCCCACTATCCCTGGGCTAAGACTTTCGCGGGCCATGACAGCAAACAGAGCAGCAAATGACACTATACAGTTTCCCACAAACTCCAGGCGCACTGCTAACCACCTGTACAATGGAATGAACAGATGTTATGATCATTAAAAAAAATACTAACTGAAAAGCAATATAGTTTTTATATCGTCAGGCTTGGCTTTCATCCCCCATGTTGTCACCCTGTGTGTGTGTGTTCCCTCACTTGACCAGCAGGGGGGTTGTGGATCCAAGTGTGGTCTCCTTAATTGATCACACCCAGTCTAAAAGGGGCTTGCACTCTCTCTTTTAGCTTGCACCAGGCAGCACAGACTTTATTTTGCATTCACCAACATATTTTATTATTTTCTTTAGATAGCCCATCCAACACTCACTCATCCAACATCTAACAACTACCAAACGACCCATCACCATTCTAAGTCAATGGGAAGAAATGTGATTTCATTCTCATAATACAAAGCCAATCATTTTTGTCTCTGTTCGGTTAGGATCTCCGTGGCTATTTCATTAAAAAGTTTATACCGACAGAAGGAAATCCAGTGCCATCTCCTGGAATATCATAGTACTCAATGAGATAATTTGATGTAAAATGTGTATGATTATATCTCTGCTTCTTATCTCTGCTTCCATCATGTGATGCTACAAATCTGCACTTTTCAAAGTCATCGACCACTTGTCTCTGTGTGGTTGGGATTTAAAGTTATGTCGACATTGTTCTCACAAATAAGACTTTCCATTAATAATCTAAAATCTGACATAACGAGGCTTTTCACTCTTTCGCTTCATATCTGTTGACCAATTATGTTGCTGGAAGTGGGGATCGGTCAGTGCATTATTGGCTAAAAGCTAACACAAACTCGGCCAGCACTATTAAATGTTTTAGACAAGTTAAACATCCTATCCGAACACCAACATTTCTGCCAGCAGTTTCTCTTTGGTGGAATAACTCCGTAACAAAACAGGAAATAAGGCGTAACTCCACCCCTTTCAGTTTGTGGTTTCCAGCCCAGGCTTTTTTCTGTCTATTACAGATACGTTTGGTTTCAAACAGCTTGTCCAGCAACCTACCCACAACGGTGGAAACACGCTGGATCTTGTTCTGGATCTAGTGTTGAAATTCCAGACTAGGTCATCTCACCTTTTACAGCTTCATCTGAGCACTTTCTGCTCACTTTCCAGGTGGTGGTATCTTGCCCCTACAACAACCGCCAGGCTACCTACAGCTGCCGTCATATCAACCCTGCAACTACTGCAGTCATGGCAGATAAGTTACCTCTGTCACTTGCTCCTCTGTCTCACTATAGGGGTACCGTGGATAGGCTCATGGATGTATTGCCTTATCTGCAACCATTGACTCTGCTGCTCCTCTAATCATTAAAAAGCAAACTACAAAAATACCAGCGCCATGGTTTAATGAAGAAACCCACACCCTTAAATGAAGCTGCAGAAAACTAGAAAGCAAATGGTGTTCGACTAAACTTGACGTCCATCAACTTGCATGGCATGATAGCCTGCTCAGCTATAAAGCCGCATTAACCGCTTCTAGAAACGCCTACTTCTCCAGTGTGATTCATTTGAACAAAAACAACCCTAAGTTTCTCTTTGACAGTGTCAAAACTCTGACGCAAAAACAACAGAAGGTGGACTCCTCCCTCTCTGCAAGCAAGTTCTTGGATTTCTTCCAACACAAAATCGAATCTATTAGAAAAAAGATTGATGCTTCCCCTACTTTTCATCTTGATGGGCGTGTGGCAGCACCACACGCCCCCCTGAAGCAACCTTCCTGCAGCACAATCTCCTTTGATGAACTTGCTAAACTAACACGCATCTAAACCCACTACCTGTATGTTGGATCCTCTCCCTACCAAGGTTCTTAAGGAACTCTTCCCAATGGTTGGACCTGCTATGCTCAACATCATGAACCTGCCCCTGTCAACTGGAACAGTTCCCTCTACTTTCAACACCGCTGTTGAAAGTAGAGGGAACTTAGAGAGAGAGTAGAGTAGAGGGCTTCTTCTCAAGAAACCTGACCTAGACCCTGAAGTACTCAGCAGGTATCGGCCCATCTCTTACCTTCCTTTCCTTTCTAAAGTACTGGATAGAATTGTAGCTGACCAAACCATCAATCATATGATGATGAACAACTGATTTGACTGATTCTCATTTTCAATGAGAGAAAAGTGGCGTGGAGCGGAGAAGCAGTACCTTGTTGACGATTGCGGTTGACTGATTGCTAGTCGCACCCGCTACACATTCATTTTCAATGAGAAATGAGCGACGCGGCGTAGAGGAGCAGTACCTTGTTGTCGGATTGTTAGTCACGCACGCTAAACATTCATTTTCAATGAGAGACAAGTGGCTCAGAGTGGGGGAGCAGTACCTTGTTGACGGATTGCTAGTTTTGCCCGCTACACATTCATTTTCAATGAGAGATGAGCAGCGCAGTGTGGAGGAGCAGTACCTTGTTGTGGGATTGCTAGTTGCCATCCGTCTCTCAATGAAAATGAATGTCTAAAAAGGCCAGTACCTGCGTTAATGTGTCAAAAAAATGTGTGGCATTAAAACAAATTTGATTTAACGCCGTTATTATTTTTAGTTAGTTTTAGCTAGTTAATAGCCCTAGTTTTTTAATAAATTAACCACACCCGAGTTTAGGATAACATGGGCATCTTCTTGTACAAGACAACACGGTCTGTGCAATTTCTGTTTTTCACATTACTTAAAATGTGTTGTGTCCAAAGACTATCTATAGCTATCTATAGCTTCTTGGCAGTTGTAGTGTAATGAAAATCAGCTGTGGACAAGATCATATGAATGACATGTACCCTATGTTGCGTAGGCATAATATGACTTCCTGGCCTATAGAATTTCAAACTTTGTTATTGCAGTTACATGAGGCTTGATAAAGCCTCATGAGCTACTGTTCTGTAAAAAAAGTCACCTACCGGCTAAAAAGCAAAGCAGCTCCCCCTACTAGACAGTTTCCTGCGCAGCAGCAGTGCGAACAAGAGCTGTAAGAATGCGACTGCCCAAGCTCATAACTATTGATTCAATGCTCGTTTCGCAACTATTTTTTCAAGAGAATATACAGAGACATGTAAAATCAATACGCTCCCTTTTCTAAAAACTCTTACATTGTAGCACAGCTAGATCGCTATAGGAAAAAGACAACCATTATCACAAAATAATAGTGTCTACACAGGAATTTTGAAAGTATTTCTTTGTTAAGTATGTTCTTCTTTGTTGGTAGAAATTAAATTCTATTCCTCTTTCCAACTTTTGCCTTTTGTTCAGCCTTGTTCATCATAATATTCATCAATATACTAATTTAGAATTTGCTCACCTGTTTGCGACAATGCTTGGATAGTAAGCCTTCTGATTGCGGTCCACACTCCTATCACTTTCAAAGATAAAGCGTTCCTGTTCTCCAAAGGCGCGGATGACACTTGTGCCGAGCAGGGTTTCATTAAAGTGGGTGTAGACAGGTGATCGGCTCACTGATTCCAATCGCTTCAGCTGCCGTGATGATGCCACATAGAACCTCTGTAAAGAGTCATGGAAGGAATTGTGGTATTGTCAGATAATTTCAGAGAAATGTAAGAAAATGTATTTTTCCATCTCAATCCTGTTTAGTCAACATGACATGCAGAGAAAAATATGTTTGTGATTGTGTAAAGCAATATGTGCTATAAGATGATATATAAATAAAGTAGTACTGTAGGTGGGTTTTAGTTATGCCAAGAGAGGGTTGCCCACCTGCACAAAGTAATATACAAGGCCCAACGGAAGTATAATGATGGCCACAAGGGGCGTAGCGACCAGGATGACCACACAGGAGCCCAGCACATTGAACATGGACCCCATGAACATTTTTATGATGCTTGGAATGACTGAGTCAATTGTATCCATCTCCTTGGAGAAGCGATTCACCAGGCTACCACTGGGAGTGCGCTCAAAGAAGGAAATGGGTGATCGCAGTACATCATGGAGCATACTCTGGTGGAGGTACTGTGAGGCCAGAATGCCACCGATAGACACTACAATCGAATAGCAAAGGACTGCAATGCCTGTAAATGAAAGCAAAGTGGGGGCACATTGACATTTTTTAAATATTCCACACGTCCTGTTTACACATTGTAAAATGTGTAAACATTTTTAAATATCCTATAAATTCCGAAGAGATACCCCTGTACAAAATGTGCTTTTACCTACCTTGGGACAGGCCCAAAGCACTGTAAACACCCAACCTCATCTTCCTATTGGGCTGGGTGCCATTGATGATAGGATCATCAGTCCACAGACTGAGCCAATAATTGGAGAAGAGTGAGGCCATATGATGTGCAAGAAAGAGTAGGAGGCTGATGCAGGACAATACCACCCCAATTGCCTTTACATACTCCCAGAATACAGCTAGCCTCACCTATGAAGGAAGGCAAAGGAGAGAGGATGTGAAGAAATGGTTGAAGGCACATACAAAGGAAAGAATAACACAAGTTAAACAATGAAACTGTGGCATGTTCAATATCACTGTTGCCTGCTACTAACCCGTCCAGTGTTGAGCTTGTCAGTCTCCGTCAGTTTGCCTACTTCCATGTTCTTGGCTTTCCTCCCCAGCACCTTGCTGCCCACCTCGCTCATCTGATTGCCTCTCTGGCAGCTGGTTAGAATAGGAAAATATTAAATAAAAACAAATCTTTCATTTTGACACATGGTGTATTTAAACAAATATACAGAACAGTATTTAAAAACAAATAGTTTTGACTCTTGAGACACCTTTGAACAATGCAACTGAAAAGTTTAACTTACCTGATGAGAGAGGCTGAACTGCCATTCTGTAGACATTTGTTCGTAACTGGATCTTAAAATATAGGTGAAAGGACTGAATTAAGACCAGATTTTTATGCAATTATACATGTATATGAATAGTATTGGACAGACAGCGTAATTCAAGACTTAGTTGTTGGCTGTGTATTATTCTGTGTAACTTTTAATTTTGTTTTTGTTCTTTGAGGTAATCTTTCATTTCCATTTTGTGTTTGTATTGTCATCATTAGTTATTAATTTAAATTGATCAATCTATTCAGTTGATTATCTGGTATAATATTACTGATTTAATAAATTACATATAAATGAGACAAGTGAAACTGAATGGTACCGTTTGAAAACTTTGTTGGTGTTGGCCAAATTACGAAATGTACTGTACCAACTACTTTTCAACTGTCATATGACTTTACATAATAAGTAGATTTTAGAAAGTAGAAACTATCATCCATCATAAGATAGAGCAAATGGAAACAATACTTGTTTAGGTTAGAGTGAAATGAAAGTGAGGGGCTAACTATATTATTCTTACTATAATATATACCATTCATTAATGGGGGGACACAAAGCCTCAAGTGGGGACACAAAGCCACACCTGGGCAAAGCCCACCGTCTTTCTCATTCTGCATGACCCCTAAGTGTTCCCAGGCCAGCTAGGATATCTCATGCCTCCAGTGTGTCCAGGGTTGGCCACAGGGTCTCTTCCCAGTTGTTCCCAAACCACATCCACTGGCACAAGCATGCACGGACAAGCAGCATGGACAAGCAGCGGTTCAACTTTGAGGTCCTCCCAGATCATCCAGCTCCTCATCCCATCAGAGAGTGAGGGCTGTTACTCTGTGGAGGGAACTAATTTCCACTTTGCGACCTTATTCTTTCGGTCAGTACCAAAAGCTTGTGACCATGAAGGTGCATTAAAATGACACGTGGTGGGACACCGTACACGTCGCTATGTTGGGAGTTGTGTTCTCGACCCTTTAGATTCAAGAACATTATTTGTCACATACAGGATGTACAGTGAAATGAAAGCTACCACACTGGACACTCACCAAGCCTAGCCTATGCCTTGATATCCTGTCTTTGCAGAGGAGAAACAAGCGGAGCCTTGCCAGAGCCCAACACCGCATCTGAACAGACTTATTGCGGACACAACTATCACTCTGGGTCTACAGGGACATTATTGGCCCCAGTGTACCACACTTCCACAGTATCTCTCACAAATTATCTCAGGGTACACAGTCATAAGCCTACTTCAGATATAATAAGCACATGTAGACTGGATTAGTGAACTCCTAAGAAGCCCTCATCATCTGAGAGAGAGTAAAGAGTTGGTCCACTATTCCATGACCAGGACAGAATCAGCATTGTTTCTCCTTAATCCGATGTATGTATTAGCCGGTGCCTTCTCTTCAGTACCCTGGCATTCAAATCAGAATTTAGATTAATAATCTAAAGTCTGATAGACTAGCTAAAATCTAGGTAAGTAGGGCGTTTCACTTTCTTTTGCTTCATATTTGTTTTCGACCAATCAAGGTTCAATGTTCAAGGAATCTTTGTTATCCCCGAGGGGCAATTCGCTGTGCAACAGCAGGATGCATCACAAACAGCCCATACACAACAAACAACCATCATCAGCAATAGACAAAATACATTCTACATAAAAATTCCACATCTCACATTGAATTATTAAAAAAGGCTATAGCAGCAAGGACAAAAGAGTTTTCGTGTCTGTTTGTCTGCATTTAGGCAGGCAGAATCTGCGGCCAGACGGCAGCAATGTGAAGCAGCTGTGTAGGGGGTGACTAGGGTCGGCCAGGACAGACTGTGCCCTCTTAAAGTGGAAATGAAGTGGATTTTCATTAAACCTGAAATTCAAGTAGTTTCACTGGAAAATGACATGTTGATAACGACTTTCGCCACTAGGATGCGGCCATGTTTTAAAAATGCAGGCACTACGTCATCAGAATGGTTAGCGTTTGTTTGTGGATGGCAACAATGATTTAGTTACAGGAAGGTCCAGTCAGTAGTACACTACGAATATTTAAGAAATTAATCAGAACAATTCACGGAAGACACCCTCTTTGCATAACACTCTCAACACACACACACACACACACACAATCCCAATCCCCCCTCATTTATGTCCTCGCAAAGCCCCTCCCTCTTGCTACTTTGATTCACCACCCACACCAATTGAGATGTAGAACATGCACACGGAACAACTGGCATAACAGAAAACAATTGACATTAGCAAACACACAAACTCCCAAAGAGTCCCAGGGTCGCTACATTGCCTCCCCCTTCAAAGTCTGTTGTCCTCAAGGGGACAAAAAGTCCTGGAAGCGACCCGGATCTCTCCTCACCCTACTAGGCCGTGTGGGGGCTCGATAGGGGCCAACCTGTCTCTGTGGAGAGCCAGCCTCCTTCCCCGGGGTGGTAGCTGGACCCTGTACACCACCTCCCCCATCCTCTCTAGGACCCTGCAGGGCCCCACCTACTTGCTTTGGGTACCTTCCCTTCATTTGCGGGCTGTAGGTCCAGACCAGCTCACCAGCCTCAAAGTGCCTGCCACGAGAGTGCACATCATAGTTCCTTTTCTTTCTCACCTGCTTTCAGCAGCTGTCCCCTGGCGAAGGATTGAGACGTTTCCAGGCAGTCCTGGTGTCTCCTGGCGGACTCTGGGCCAGGGGGAACAGGAGGAGAATTCGATGTCAGAGCAAGTCAGAGCTCTCTGCCAAACATCAGCAAAGCAGGCGTGCGAAAGGTCGACTCTTGGATGGCTGACCAGTAGGCCATGTGCACCAGAGGCATATGAGTGTCCCAGTCCCGCTGATGCTTAGCCGAGACAATGGCCAGCTCCATACAGCGATGAAATCGCTCCACCAAGCCGTCACTCTGGGGTGCAGGGGATTAGTATGGGTCTTCTGCTTGTCCAGCTACACAAAGCCACAAAGACACAGGATTCAAAATGTCTCCCCTGGTCGCTGTGGATGGACTCTGCTGCCCCAAAACGACTTATCATCCCCCCAACTAAAGCATCCGCTATGGTCTCTGCCCCCTGGTCAGGCAGAGCGTATGCCTCTGGCCACTTAGTAAAATAGTCCTTGGCCGTGAGGACATATTTGTTCCCCCTTTCTGTACAGGGTAGCGGGCCCACCACATCCTCCCCAACCCTCTCCATAGGGAACCTCACAGAGCACTGCCGCAGCTTGGCATGGGAACTTTTGGGGGGGCCTTTGCGGGCTGTGCAGCAATCACAGCGGCGACAGAAGTCCTTGACGTCCCTCTTGTGCTGCCCCCAGTAGAAGCCTAGGCGGAGGCGACGGAGGGTCTTTGTCACCATAAAGTGCCCTGAGCCCACAGCACCACGGACCGCTTGAAGCACTTCCTCATGCAGAGAGTGAGGCACCACCACCTGCCACCTCACCTCTCCTTCCAGGCCCACTAATGCGCACCATCCCAGCCCCTTTCAGCTGTCTGGCGTCCGTGGGGATGGGCCAGTCCTGGACAACTTGCACTTTGTCCTCCATGCCTTCTTCCCCAACCATGTGTCCAAGGAAAGTTACCTCTCTCCTCAGGAAATGACTCAGGATGGAGCTTCAAGCCTGCTGCAGCTACTATCTCCAGAACCTGACTCAATGAGGCAAGTGCTGTCTTCAAGGAGTCCCTGTGTGCCAGTAGATAGTCCAGGTAGATGATACACTGCTGCCGGGGGATGCGAGCGAGCACTTTGTCCATCAGCCTCTCAAAGGCCGCAGGTGCATGGCAGAGGCCAAAAGGGAGGACCCGAAAATGCAAAATGCAGTCTTGGGTCTGGCCTCAGGGGCGAGAGGGCACTGGAAGTAGCCACAGTGGAGATCGAGTGAGGAGAACCAGGACGACCCAGCTACGACATCTAGGGCATCGTCGATGCGCGGGATGGGGTTTGAGTCCTTCCTCGTTACTGCGTTCAGCGGCCTGTAGTCGACACAGAAACTCCACTTACCCCCCCTCCCTGACCAACATCACTATCATTCAGGGCAAAGCTGTCCTTAAACTCCGCCAGTAGTCACCACAGGTACTCCTGCTGCTGAGGGTCGAGTCCATGACTGTGAATCTGCCATATTGCCCGCACAGCAGGCAGCACCATCTCCTCTCCCGTCTGGGGAAGCTGGGCAGGGCAGGGGGCCCAGGCTCATGGAGGGGGGTGCAAGAGAGTAGTCTGCCGGGGCAGCAACATTGACATGAGGGGATGGGAGGAAGGGAGAAGGGTTGCGAAAGGAGGATTGGGTCGATGGATGGGGATCGGGAAGACGGAGTGGTAAGAAGGTCTTCGCCTTCCAACCACTCAACCACTTGACTGCTCCATCTGAGCTGTCAGTAGAGGCCGGATGTAGGGGGTATTTGACGGAGCCATATAGCCTATGTCCCCTCCTTGGAAGCCAATAGCCCCCCTCTCCAGGTCCAGCTGGCAGCCTGTGCACCGCAGAAAGTCCAGCCCCAGGATACAGGGGTCCTGCACAGCCACTACCCACACTGTGTGGAAGACTTCTTTCCCCCCACGCAGATGGACAACAACCCCTCCTCTTTCATGGGTGCCCTCTCCCCTGTGACCGTGCGGCGCTAGACAGTTGAACGCTGAAGTTCTGTCCAGCTTGGCAAAATGTCTGGCCTCACCAGGGTCACTGTAGACCCTGTATCCACTAAAGCCGAACAGGTAACCCCCTCAACAGTCAGTCAGACTCCGAAGCTACTCCACACGCAGCCTCGCCATAGTCGTCCACCTCCATCTTCACTCGACAGACCGCAGGGAACATTATTGGTGTTGAGAAAAAAACAACAACAAAGCTAACGGTGATAGCAACTTCAGCCAACTCGCCGAGCAGGAACAAAAAAAGGTTCACTTCTGACACCAATGTAATGACCTTGCTGGTGACATAGGAAGGTCCAGTCAGTAGTACACTACGAATATTTATTTGGTACAAATCTGGTTACTGTCATAACCAACGGCAAAATAGGAAATGAATCACAACAATTCACGGAAGACACGCTCTTCACATAACTCTCTCAACACACACACACACACACACACACACAATCCCCCCTCCTTTATCTCCTCGCAAAGCCTCTCCCTCTTGCTGCTTTGATTCACCACCCACACTGATTGACAGGTAGAACAATCGGACAATACATGCACACGGAACACCTGGCATAACGGAAAACGATTAACATTAGCAAACACACAAATGCACATGTAAAAATAAAGGGCTGGCCCCATATATTCAAATAATCATAGTATCCTTCAATAGTTTTGTATTCGAACATTATAACATTACTCTAAAACTTTCGGTTGTATAGATAGATAGATAGATAGATAGATAGATATCATTAGTTAGTTGTAATAAAAGCCTTAGTAATAATCTGTTTTATTTATTAATGCTGGGGGCACATGCTCACACAGGTCAGTGTGAGCCAGTCAACACATGACAAAACAGGTCGATCAATAGGCATTGTTGAAAAAAAGGTCACATCTTTGGTAGTTGAGGAAGCCAAGTGGGAATAAGAAATACATTTGGCAAAACCTTGAAGAAAGACATTTGGCTGGCCTCAATGAGGTTCTGAAAAACATTCAGCAACTCATGAGAGAAAAGCAGGAAAGCTCACAGTCAGTGATGGATGACAAAAAAGCTGCGCTTTGTCTCCACTGTTTGATATATTCATGAGCAGGATATAAAAGCACAGTCGAGTTTTGGAACGTGCCCATTGTGGTCGCTGGGTGCTCAGGGTGGCATCACTGTTATTGGTTACTGGCCATATGTCTTCAGAGGAGTCAGCTGAGGCAGGACATCTGGTGAAGGTCTCCGTATGGAGGTGTACAAGGCATGCCCAACTGGGAAATATAATCCCCCCCTGCTGCTGAAGGGATTATACATCCCAGCCAGCCTTGACAAAACTAGGTAGGGGAATGGGGCGCTTGGACTGCTCTACTTGCCCTAATGCCATGCAACCCTAACTGCAGATGTGGTGGAATATGGATAAAAAATGGATAGAGTCATGAACTTTTGGGAAAGTCAGTTGAGGTTTGAGGTCATAAATATTACAACACAGCTCGTACCTTCAGTGTTTCCCTTTTCATTCTTCTCATCATTTTCCTCATCTACACAGAGAAAAAAATTAAGGGTAAACATATTGCAATAGTGAACACAGAAAAAACAGATGAACATGTATGTAAGAACCAAAGCAAACGGAAAACAATGTCAGTTTGAATCATCATCCTGCTTTCTAATCACTTTTCAGTCTGGAGATAGTGACCTAATTACCATACTCAATAGCTATGAACTAGGGCTGCCCCCTAATAGTCGAATAGTCGGCTTAGTCGATCGACAGAGGCTTAGTCGAATATGTTTTCATTAGTCAAGCAAATAGTAAAACATAAAAATAACAAGGCATGAGCATCGCAAACCGAATACATCTGTGGTTGCAACAAGCCCTGATTTAACTCATCGCTGCAGAAATACACACGCACATCCACACGCACCGGACACCAATGTCTCCTTCCTGGTTGTTCTGACAACCTTCAGAACAGCTTGGTCCATGCTGTTAATAGGCGGCTCGCTTCGTGTGTGTGAAAAATATATTTTAAAGGCTGATTATTACAGTGTTGTATTATCTGTAAAGTAGCACAAGGTTAACAGTGTTTCTGTTATAACCCTATCGCCCTGGAACACTTTCTGATGCCACAAAAAATAAATCGAAATAATTACGTTAAAAGTGCAACGATTAGTCGAATATCAGCTTGAAATGGCGACTAAGAGTCGACTAAGAAAATCTTTAGTCGGGGGCAGCCCTACTATGAACACCATCAACATGATACAACACAGGATCATTTCTACTAAATCATGAATGGCCAGGCTATATATTGTGTGTCTCTCACAGGTGACATCAGGGTTGCTTTCCAGCTCAGCATTGGCATAGGTGTGTAGAAATTCAGCAAAGGCACCGTCTCTAGACATCAGTTCGACATAGGATCCCATTTCGGTGATCTCTCCATTCACCATGACTAGGATAAGGTCCACCTGGGGCAAGTAGCTCAGACCATGGGTTACAAGTACGCGTGTCTGTATAGGAAATAGGAAATATTGCAATTAGACAAGTAGGAAAAACAACATCAATACCAAAAAGCTGTGCAAATGAGAAACGTGATGTCCAACTACTTCTGACAAATATCATGAGAATCATTGAATAGCCTATGCTAATTGATGTTATGTAATATACTGTAACATGCATTTAATTGCCAAGCCACATACTATATTGTAGTTGTAGAAACATGCAGCCTGCACAGACCTCAAATGCCTTGTAATGAACAAGACAGCTTTGTGCAAATTATGCCCTGCTTGTAGACAGATTAGTTTTTCTAGATGCAATCTAGATTATAACTATTGACCTATTGCCGAATCTAGATATTTTCTCGTATATAAAGGACCTTAAATGTTATACCATTGTATTTGTTGTATCTGTACAGCGACTTACAATAAGTACATTTGTTAGAAGTGCAACACTAAACCGCTATCAGTAGAGTAAGGATTTTACAAGAACAAGTTTCAAGCACAACTAATTGTTAAGTTAACCGATTGCTAGAATACAAAGGAGATAAGTGCGAAAATGTTAATGTGGTCAACTATCAAAGCCACAAAACCAAATCAACACAACACAAACATATGGCTCAAATGGTGCATTAAAAGACTAGGGTGGATTAGGGTGGGTTTACTCAAGATTGAATAGTAACTTGGATAAATCTTGATTGAAGTTTTAACAGTAATCCTAGATTTATTTGAATTCTGTTGCTCCATCACTTTCAATCTGGATTGAAATTAAAATTAAAGGACAATTCTGGCGCAAAATGAGAGCATATGATCATAACCAGTGTTGTGCTAGTTACTGAAAAATAGTAACTAGTTACAGTTACTAGTTACTTTGTAAAAAAGTAACTCAGTTAGTAACTCAGTTACTTAAACCAAAAAGTAATGCGTTACTGAGAAAGTAACTTTTTAGTTACTGTAAAACGTTCTTCCAATGCTCCCATTAAATAAAGGTTGATTGATTGAGTTCCCCTCTCACCGTCATTTCAGTTCTGATGCTGAATAATACAAACTGTTGATTAAAACAACCGTTTCAATTCATTTGCATCCACATCACTGAATCTAATCATCCAAGCAATATGATCCGTTGTGCACCAACACAAACCTTGACACAAACACCAAGTATTGCACCAAAGGGGGCGGAGGCGCGCGCGATCGTAACACACCACGGACCTATGACCGGCGGGCGGACCTATGACCGGCGAGGTTGTCTCGAAAAGGAGGACAAATACACGTCTGGCTTGATGTTAAGCAGTAAATCCTTTACACTGACTTGAAGAGGATTAAATCAGTTATTTAATGATCAAACAATGTGTGTGCTTTTAATTTAAGCTAAAACTAAAACTACAAGTCAATGTTTGAACATCAAAACCTGAAATACTATTACTGACAGAAATACTGTCAGAAATAGTAAAAATAGCAAATTCAGGGTTGTTTCCTTTTATTAAAGACATTTATTCTTCATTTTGTCACATTTCCTAAGATAATGTATTTATATTTTTTCCTTCATATTAAAGGAAAATCTTGAGAAATTGCTGCTTGATTGCGGTTTAATATATTCAGTCTCTTTGTAATATGTAATTCATGTAAAACACTGTAAACACGCTACCGTGCTTCCTTCAATTCCTAATTCTCAAACGGCTCATTCAGCGACTTGGCTCACTAAGACCGGCTGCTGCGACTCATTCAGGTTGTTTGCAAGTTGATTCGCTGACAACTTCTATATATAGGAATAAAATAAAATAAAAGTGGTGGTGGGGAAGGGAGTCTGGGACCTAATCCTATTAGCACGTGCACCGAGATGTCGAGTCTGCTCTCGGCAGAGTGGGTTTCTGCTCATCTCCTCATGTGGTTTCCCACTGTGAGGAGGACTCTCTCTCTGCAGCCGCTTCGGCTTAAACAAAGAGGAGAGGCAGGAGACCGCTCAGCGGCTTAGGGCTCCTGGTGGGAAGCCTGCTCTGCCTTCCCGTTCGGTACCTGTGAAGAGGGCCGGAAAGGGGGGGGGGCTGAGCACGTGCACGCTCCTCGTGCACGCTCACAGGGCTCTGGAGTGGCTGTCTGTCAATGCAAAGCAGTGATCCAGTACCCCCCCCCCCCCCCACAAGACCATAAGCATCGCAGGCTCTGTGTTTGGCACACGGCTAATTCCTGCCACATGCTTTGTGGCGTGTGTGTGTGTGGGTGTATGTGTGTGTGTGTGTGAGAGGACCATTAGGTGTAAAAAACAACACAGGCGTTTCAGTTGTAAATCCCTGAACATCCCTGACACCCTGAACCCAAGGTGTTGTACCGTGTGTTGGCATATACAAATATATATATATATATAAATGTTATTTCCAATGCTCTTCATTGAAGGACGTGCCAGACTTTCCTTTCAGATCCTAGATATGATCCTAGATATGATTTGTGCATGCTGCTAGATGGCAGCACTCCTACATGGACTCCACCGTCTCCATCTACATTCACTCCCTGTGGTCCGGTCTAACGTTTCGCTTGGTGGGTCTTATTATCCAATATAATTGGAGCTGTGAAAACGCGTGGAAAGATCTTCACTTGCAGAACAAACACAACTCTTTTTATCACCCACGTTCGTGAAATTACAATAAAAAGATTTCCCTGAACGCAAAACAGCTATACTTATATCCAACAAAGTTTCTTAATTATTCTGCGTCCCTGTATGGCGTGCAGCTGTTCCTCGCTTTAATGTGCGTGCAGACCTGGAGACGCGGTGGGAAGACCCGGAGTATCTCTACCTTGTTAGCACATTTCCTCAGAACGCCGTATCCGTGACGAAAGTAACAACGCATCACAAAATGTGAGAAATTTCACATCATTTGTTGTTTTATATTCAATGTCACATTCAATTTCAATCTAATCAATATAACATCCACATCTAATCAATGAAACATCCACATCTAATCAATGAAACATCCACATCTAATCAATGTAACATCCACATCTAATCAATGTAACACACAAAGGTTTTGTGTGTCTGTGCTTGCAGGCTTAACGATGACATGAATAGCATCCACTAACACGGCCGGCTGGCGTGTTTTGTCACTTTGTAAATTATCCAATCAAATCCTGAAGGATGCTGTCATCATCCAATCACATCACATCGCACCTGTTTTACATATGCTAATGATCTGTTTAAGTTCTAATAATAGTACAGTTATATTATCAAATAAGATCAGTATCGGCGCCCCACCGCACATTGTGTTTAAGTAATATCCACCGATCAAGACTATTGGACAAGACCGGTTAAATGGGTTACGTACTGAGCATGCTCAGTTCAGCAGACTGAGCCTGGTTACAGTGAAAACATTGTTGGGGGAACCGCAGCCGTCAAAGAAATGTCAAAGAGCGAGTGGTGGGCAATGAAAAGCGAAGTCCTGGCTCAGCTTGTCTAAAGGGTTTCTAAACTCTAAGACATATTGTACATAAAGAAAATATGCAATAATGTCAAGAGATTGGAGAAACGGATTTAGACGGTCATAACTTAAAGGGGTTGTTTATGTGCAATCTGCCATCACTCATTGGTTTATACGATTCTGATGAAAAAGCTAGCTATGCTGTGTAACGTTACAGTGCCCTCGGCGTATTGTATAGCAGAGCTTTCTCAATATTGGACCAATTCAAAGGATTTAGGGTCTGATCCTTTAAGATGACCTCAGATATGAGAGTAGCCCAGGGAAGGACACATGGAGGGACCTGGGGGGCGGAAATACACACACATCTCAAAAGATATGCGCATATGAATGTATGAAAGTGAAACAAGGGATTGTGAGTGTCGTAGTGTCATCCATGTTGTCCTTAATATTTAAATTCAAAAATACAACTCTGCAAAAATTCTCACATATGCAAGCAAAATGGCCGCTCTGCAGAGCCCTGATCAGCACATTTGTTATTTGAATGACTGCAATGAATTACGGTTCAGAGAGTTTGTTAATGTTCAGTAAGTTGTTATGGTTCAGAAAGTTTGTTAAAGTTCAGTAAGTTTGTGAAGTTTAAAAAGTTATAGAAGCAAAACTCTCGGGTTTTGTGGTTTAGGTTTTTGATAATTAACTCCCCATTATTGATGCTAATCGCATCGCTTTATCTGTGTTCATGATGTCATTGTACTCACAGTGGGAAGTAGTGCTTCACTGACTTGGACAAGGAACTTCAACTTCAGATTAAAGATTAAATTGGCTAGGTTAATTAATCTTAATAGCATCGTCTAATAGCCTACCTAATATTACGGAAGTTAGGAAGTAGTAAAATAATGAAAGTCACATTTAGATCATGTTAAGCCACTTGATCACGCTACATATAGCTCAGGGCACAAGCGCTTCCCGCCACTAATGACCCGCCGTGTTTACGCATACTCATTCTGCATACTCATTATGCATGCATACTCATTCTGCGTCCTCATTTTCTTTCTAATTCCTGCCATTTGAATGGGGGGGAAAATGAATGAATTATCCCCTATCTCGCTGGCCTGTGACAATCGGAGAGGGCTGTTGACTTCAATTCCAAAATAAGATAGCATTAGATATTCATTCATGCCAGAAGGGAATATTCAGCTGTCGCGGCGCAACCAAATCCTCCAGATCCATTGTTCTCTGTAAGTTGCTGGCGCACACTCTGACTAACAAGCGCTGATTAAAGTAAAATGAATCAATTCATCAGCAAGACTACTGTCCACATCCGATAAGCCGCAGCAAAAAAAACTACCAAAACTAGTTTGGCTGAGTTTAATCACATCCCTGTAAGGGCGATGACGCAGCGCTGGACAGATTTTACGCTAGGCGCTTCCTGGCACCGAACCGCTGGCCACGGCGGTTGATTACCTTGTCAATGACCACGGAAAATATGGCTGCTGTCATGTAAATGGTCGTTCTCTGTGCGGCGATGCGGCTGCCAAAGGTTTTTTTTGCACTTCCCGCTGCGCCATGAGCAGTTTATTAGCTACGGGCTAGCGGGGCTCGCGTCCGCAACAGATGTCCAAATGAGGCCGACAGCTCGGCCGCGCCACCTGCACTCTGCTGCGCTCTTCAGACCAGCTAGAGATGGGGGGGGGGGACAGAAACACAATAGAGATGTAGGACATTTCCTGAAACTCAGCCGTCGTCGTCTGCTTTGCATGCAGGGAGGCGTTGCAGGCCAGTGGACAGCATGCAGGACCTAAGGCGCGTTAGCTTCTCCTCTCTGCATTGTATTGGACTAGCATCGCCTGTTGAGGGATGCTACTTATATCCCAGTAGTAAAAATACATTTTCATGAGTCCGATATTTGCTCGAATAAAACCCCTCCAAGCGACCTGCGGCACTGGAGACCTGGCTGGCGGTGAACGTCGGACCGCCATAACCCCGAACATTTGGACCATTCATGTTAGAGGGCAGAATAAAGTTTGTGTGGCAATATCAGAGTTCAGAGGAATTATGCTGCAAATTGTATTTTTGGGGGTTTGTTGTTTGGGGCTGTTTTTTATTAAAGGTGGTTTTTGGAAAAAAAAAGATAGCAACAACTTAAACTTTTCAGGGGGGGAGGATTGCACCGACGGGTGAAAAGTTTAAGTTGTTGCTATCTTTATATATATATATATATATATATATATATATATATGTAGTATGCATATAGTATGTTAGGACCAGAGAACTGACTTTAGGTTTCCACACCCCCACTAAGAGAAAAGGCTGCAGAACAACACACTGTGGGGATTTGCATTTGAAACCCGGGGTCTTGTTAGATACAACATGTCTCCCGCAGATAACAGGTCGAGTAAATCCAGAAAGCCTTAAGATAGAAGAAGAAAAAAAACCCACAGTAGTACATATCTGCCGCCTATAAGCTTTAAACTATCTGTGTCCGTGGGCCGGAAGAAAAGCCTGTTTCAGAGCTGATAATACGTTTCAATTCTAATGTCGGCGGCGCATAAAGGAGGCGGCGGCTGCCAGGCGGCGTATTTGTGTGTGTGCCCTTTCGCTCAATTACGTTTGTCCTTCTCACTCCACTTTTGGATAGCGGTGTGCATCATTTAGCGATGCTAATCCCTGGAGAGCGTCGGTTCAATATGTTTTCTTCTTGTTTTGTTTTGTACTCTTTTTTTTGTTTTGTTTTTTCCCTCCTCTCTTTTGTCCAATAACAGGATGTTAGGAATGGATGAGGTCAGCGTCAAGAACACGCCTGAAGACACAGCTTGAGTCTCTCCAGGGGGGAAGGGGGGGGGGGGGGGGGACCCCAAACAGTAGATTACCCTTCGCACCCGCCCCCCGGGCCGCCCGCAGGGGCAGCCGGGCCCGCACACCACAACACACCCCCACCCACCCCCCCACCCCCACACACCCCCCCACAC
>JAOPJH010000124.1:10563670-10581835 GCA_027122575.1 Merluccius polylepis | reverse complement strand
AAACCGAACCGAAACCGTGACCCCAAAACCGAGGTACGAACCGAACCGTGGGCTAACTGAACCGTTGCACCCCTAGTTGTCACCGAAAGAGTCGGTTCCCGCCACACTGCTCTCGTCTCTCCTCGTTTTCATTGGGTTTTTTTGTGCAAATGAACGCTAAACTCCTGGACGGGAACAAAAGACCCTCCCAGACCCCTTCTCCCATATACACCAAGCCCCCCCGACCCCATACACACATCCCTCGTTGATCTCTTTGCCTTTAAACATGTGAGGGGGGAAGGAGGAGGAGGCCGTCTATTTCAGGGCTGTCATCATTTAGGAGAAGGGGCTAATGTTTACCGTGGCCCCCAGGGAAGGTGGATTTAGACCGGCGGACCGACCTGGCGTGTCGAAACCGGTCTCTCCCTCTCCTTCTCCACTGGGTCTGTGTGTTTGGGCTCGGTGGAGGCTAACATAATGGCTCCTCGTGTCTGGCGAGATTAAAGGCCAGGGCTGCATTGTTCGAATGCCCCGAGATTAGTTTCCAAGGTGACGGATTTCAGTTGCCATGAGAAAATGGTGCCTGGATTTAGGCTGGCACCCGTTTTTTTTTTCTTCCCCCCTCCCCTCCCTACTCTCTTATTCGCTGTCTGTTTCTATTTACAATTATTGATCGTATTTGTTAATTTATTTGGCTATGGGCTCTTTGCATTCTACACATATGCCTTATTTAACCAGTTCAAATTGTGTCCTCGCCTGCAGCTCCAGTGGGTTTCAGTATTGTGGTCGACGTCTATGTGTACTTGCTCAACGCCGGTCTCTTCCCCAGTTCATGGCTGCTGCAACAACCCAATTCCCCTAAAGGGATTATTGAATTGCACCCTAATGTAATTTAATCTAATCTAATCTCGGTGGTCAGCAGTGCTCTGTAATAGGAGTCATCCGGATACACCGCTGTACAAGCCAAGAGACAGATGGGCTTTGTAGCACAATGGATAAATATTGTCCTTTTTTTATGCCTTTGAGAGGTAGGCCTACCTTTTTTACAATTTGTGTCCCTTCTCGGGGGAGAACATCGAGGATAAAGAGTGAATCTGTTGTTTTTTGGTGTTTTTTTTTGTCCTCATTTTCTGAGGACAATACAGCGTTTCCCAGCAGCGGGGAGGTGCAGAGGTGTGTGAGGTGCAGTCGTCCACGCTGTTGATGTGCACCGGTGCAGAGGGGCGTTAGTGGGGTCAGTGATGGCAGTAGGCAGTAGGGCGGCAGTGCATCCCAACACACACATAGTACAACAACGTAAAGCATGCGACAGCACTATGTGGGCAAGGCATCTTTTTGGGTCATTAATGTGAGCACAAATATCATTTTCAGTCTGGAGTTGAATTTGTAGCCATCCCACCGTCTGGGTTTCATAATACTGTTGCATCTGTTCTACATAATTTGTACTTTCTATTATTAAGTCACTTGTGTCACTTTTTGTCTTTATGCGTCCTACATTTAGTCTAAAGCCATTTGTGAGCTAATGCCACCTACATTATCATCATGCATCTCCATAGCAGAGCTATTTTGCTGTCAGTATTTTTCCACAGTATTTCTCCAATCTAACAATTGAGGGGGGGGTACAGTAAGGGACACATGGTTCTCCCCAAACAATGCAATAGTGGCGCTGTGCCACCACATGACATTTAGTAATTTAATCTCAAACGGTTCAGTTGGTTAAAACGCATGTTATTTGAGTGACGCTTCAAAAACTAAAACTGCAATAGCAGATAACGAGTGGGCACTGCGGGGAGGAAGTCGGTGGCTTTTGGATCCACTCTTGGTCCGAGTCCGACTCGGTTACATGCTGGGAGATTCGATTTTAGGTATTGTTCTGTTTATTATAATGGGTGGCAATGGATGGATTAAGTTGTAGCGCAGCTGTATGGCGACGCGCGGCTCACAACATGTGGGGGTACTTAAAGTTATCATAACACAAAAAAGGGGGTTTGTACAATGTGCAAAGTTTCAATGAAACGACAACGTGCTATTACAGGCGTACCAGTGCCTTTCAAGAGCGAAAAAAATAGAAAAACAAAACATGGTAGCTGGAGCCTATTACCTAATTGCCCAGCTGTTATTATTAGGTAGAGCTTAGTAGGTACAGCTTTTTGATCAATTTTGCCCTCGTCCAAACATAAATAAATACTCCCTCCCTGTGACTGCGTGTGCGAGTGGTTGGGAGCGCCTGCGCCATCATGTCAAACATCCTGGGGAGAACGCTGTATGACATGTTTTTTAATGAAACAAATAGCATTTGGGGCACACAATGTCTTTTTCATAAATAAAAAAAAGCATAATGCATGGCTGGTTGCAGTGGCGCTAGTAATCCAGCAGCGGGGGCACTCAAATAACATTTCATGTAACCTTCCTCATGCTTATGGGAGACTTGGCTTTTGGCTTAAAATAAAGCTGTTATCATCACATAAGCCTCTTATTGGAGCAAATTCCCCGGCCATGTTTATTTTAATTGTTGACTTTTTATTTTTGTATTTCCATGTTTTCCGGCTAGTTGCCTGAAAGTCCGAAACGAAGCCCTCAGACCACTCAGCCCTTTCAGGTTAGAGTAGATTAGATTCATTTGAATCAGATTAGTTTGTCCTTTTAATGGGTCAACAGCAAAGAATGAAGATATAGAAATGTAGATTAGATTGTCCTTGGAAGTTAAATCTGGTTAAATCTGGCAGGACATGCAAAGAATAGTGAATTGGCTATAATGCATCTCTGTAGTATTATACATTACATTACAAGCATGCATTAAGGCCGAAAAAATACACAATACTCAATTTTATAGTGTGGTTAGTCATTCATTGTGTTTATTTACATTAAACTGTCTTTAATGTGAAAGTACAATTCACAAGAACATGAAAACCTCTGGGGCATGGTCCAAGGAAGATAAACCACGTGTCAGAATCCAGATCCACAAAGATTGTAACCAGCTCTCTGGAACTAGTCCTTGCATAAGATGCGCAAGCATCACTACACTTGTTAACCACCAGTATCTCCCCATTTGTAAATGTCTTGTTTGTCTTTCCGCAGCGGCATGGCTCAGATACGAAAGTCTGCATGTGAAGGTGTCAGGACAAACTCCCGGGCGGACCACGCCGGCCCGCTGGTGTCCACCAGACAGGAGATCCTTACAAGCCTGGTGTCTGCCCTGGACTCGGTGGTACGTAACGTGGGCTCAGGAGGTAGAGCCGGTTGTCTGGCAACTGGAAGGTTGCTGTTTGAGTGTGTGGCGTCGAGGTGTCCCTGGCGCCTTCCTAACCCTAACGTCTCCCGACCCGCTGGCTGGCGGCGTGCGTGCGTGGCTGACACTGCCATCTTATGAATGGGTGTATGAAAGAAAATTGTAAAGCGCTATATAAATGCAGTCCATTTACCATTTACCAACGCATCCCTATTCTAGTGCAAAATACAATTACACTCCTAGTCTTCATCCTCAGAATACTAATGACGATAGACTATGATTGTAATTCTATTTTGAAGGATGTATTTATTTAAATTGTATAATTTGTAAAAGCTGACTGAATAGCCCATGTAAGTTTGTTAGCTGTTTTCTGATCCACTTTTAGCACACACACACACACTCGCATGGGGATATGTCGGTTATTCTTAAAGGACGTACAATATAGTGCCAGCCGTATTGCCATTGCAATATAGTATGGACATTAATGGTGACGTTATTTGGCCTATATTGTCCAGCTCCACCAAGTACTAGGTGACTGCATAGGTTCTAGCTTTGTTATGAAATCCATGTTGTTTCCATGTCTATCCTGAGGGCCAAAGTCCAGGCCTCCAAATATATTATCAGGAGGATATACATTCCCCCAAACAGAAAACGCTTGCAAGTGCTGGGAACTCACTTCATTCTTTTGTAAAAGCTCCTATTACAAAAGAAATAGGAGCTACTAACTAGAAGAGGCAAGCTTCCCACTCATGAAGGCATTTGTGTGTGTTATCATGTACCGCCAGAGTGGAAAGTTTTACCCATTTAAAATATAAGTGTTAGATTCTCAACAGTGGATAACAAAAAGATGACCCACTTGCGCTGCAAGCCTCCCTGCTGACTCTTTTTTTTTCTGTAACTTTGAACTATTTTTTTCTGTAACTGGCTATGTAATGGCTGTCCTCTCCCTGTCTTCCAGTGTTTGGCCATGTCCAAGCTGAACGCCGAGGTGGCGTGCGTCACCGTGCACGAGGACAGCGTGATCGCCGTGGGCACGGAAAAGGGCCGAGTGTTTCTCAACTCTCGGCGGGAAATCCAAACGGACTTCTTCAAGTTTTGCCGTACGTTTTAAAACGCCCCTATTTTCAACAGTTCCTATGTAGGACACGCCGGTTAAAATAATACAAATGAATGCATGGCTGGCTCTATTTCTGAAAATGATGTGGTGTGCAAACATCACTCACTTTCAATCTGCATTCCATTATGAAATTCATTTTCCAAACTAATAAATGATGGCTTGAAGAAATCACACATGTATTGATCACACATCAACACATTGTTATGCTCAGTGCAAAAAATGAACTCCACAAAAAGCTTCATAGTGAATTGTGAAATTAAACTATATCCTGAAAATTAACATCCACATTAAATGGTGGAATTACATTTTCATTAGATTTTGTTTCCAACCAGACATGTACGTTATGTGCCCATGGAGGTACAAAGCGTCTATATTAGTCTGTTGTTGGGACTAAAGGAAAGACAAGAAGAGGGGACTCCATCACAAATTCACTAGAATCCAAAAATCTTTTAAAATGATGATATTTTTAGTTCCCGAGGAAGAGGAACCACTTCACATAACCTTTTTAAGACCTCACATCAACACTTCAATTCTTCTTTTCCTCTCCCTGTCAATCATATCAGGAGTGCCGTGTTTGCAAAGTGCCACACACACGGCAGCAAACACACACGCCAAAGTCCAGGAGGGCGATGTGAGCAAGAGCCTGGAGGGAGAGGCCCCGAAGCCCAGCCCCACGTCTCTCTCGGACCCCCAGTCCAACATCTTCGTCCTGATCAAGATGGTGGAGGAAGTCTTCACCGTGCTTTACAGTAAGAAGATGCCGCAAAGCCTCTCTAATAATAATGATTATTATCATTACCATAACTTTGTTTATTTGCATTGCATCTTTCTAATTAGATTTAACAAATAATGTATTTATCAGTGTTTTGTATGAGTGTAGAAAGCGAATAGATTAGAAGACGATGCAAATGGTGTAGGAGGTGATGAATGGAAAAAGTAAGAGAACATTGGAAGACCACATTATACCACAGGAAACTGTAAAATGTCGAGAAGCTTGTAAAAAGCCTGGAACAGACTGATCTCCTCCTCCTCCTAACCAAACTGCGGGAGCCCTTTCTGGTATCCAAGTTATGAGTCTCGACCTTAGACGGATACAAGGGCCATGCCTAGTAGGAGGTCTGAGAAGATGAGGGCGATGAAATCAAAAACTTTTCAAACAACTTTCAACTGTGATCCTCAGAAGGGACGAGCAGCCGGTGTGAAGAGGCTACAGCAGTGATGGGATATTATCATATCTCTCAGCAGGGCTTTTTGAGCAGTCATTTTCTAGTTGATGTTGACGTTTGGATACCCACTGCCTCTTCTGCCCCAACAGCATTTGTAGTGCGCTCTGTCTATCGGGGTTACTGAAGCTTTAATCGAAATGTTCTGAAATTGTCTGATAAACGTTGCATTGGAAAGAAAACAATAAAGACTGCTTTGGGGGATTGTGCTCTGACGCAGATGTCCAACGTAAAAAAATAAATACAAATAAAAAGTTTGTTCACCCAAATCCCAAAAGCCGGTTTTCTAAATAACTCTGCCGGGCCAGAGTAAACGGTTTGCTCCTGTTTTGAGGGGTTAGTGGTAGCAGGTAGGGGGTAGCAGGATCGTGTGGCTCCCTGACCACGAGGTTCGTCTTGTCCCTGCAGGCGAGGCTATCGGGCAGAGCAGCCTGGTCCCTGTGCCTTACGAGTGGATCCAGAGGGAGCCCGGCTGCGTGGTGGCCCACGGGCTGCCGGAGGGGGTCTGCCTGAAGAACCCCTCCGAGTACAACACCAAGACCCTCATGAAGATCCTGGAGCACAGCCACCGCATCCACTTCTCCGTGAAGCGGTGAGTCACACTGTGTGTGTGCGTGTGCGTGTGTGTGTGCGTGCGCTTCCACAGCAGAATCATTTTTCGATCAGTTTTAGCTGTGCTGTTCAATGTTTAACTTTAATGTGACAAAATGTGCTGACATTGTATTCACAGGACAGAGCAAGTGCACTGTTTGCAATGGTTTTCGAGGCAGGTATCTGCAGCCATCCACTGGCAGTGTCAAAGTTTGACAATTTCAGTTTAGTTTGTCGACCTATTTTTAAGTCTCTCAAACAATGGAGGAGGACACCTTACGATAAGTCATGCTTCTTAATGTGAAGCTTAGACTGTGACCAATTGGTCTCAGGACTCCACAGTGGCTGCTCTACAACACATACAATGTGAATGGCTCATTAAGGCTAAATTACATGAGCTGAATAGCCGCTTTACATCGCCAAGGCAACCACCGAAACATCAATTTTTTTTATTAAGCAGTAAAAAAGAAAAACTTCTGCCCCATTTTGAGAAGATGAAGGCTCCATCTCTCCATTAAAATAACAGATGTCACACGTCCCTCCCCTTCAAACCTAATGCGGTTTTTTTCCCACCCTACTCCTGGGGATGAGTAATGGGGTTTAATGTGATTAGGCTGCAGTCAACACGCAGGCTTTCACCGGGTTTGGAAAGTCACACATTACCGCTAAGCGGAAAATCCTGAAGCCAATGTGTATTGTCAGTATCATACAGTATAGTACAGAACAATATAGTAGTAAATAGTCTGCTGTAGCTTTCCTTCTTTGGTTTGTAAACCAAAGAAGCATACTTTACAAGGTTTTCATACACCCATATATAGAAGCCAATCAATATTTATCTACAGCCTTTAGCCTTAAATGGGATAATCAATTTGAATTTGAATTTTCTTTTCTAAAAAGGACTTATTTAAATTGGATATGGGAGTTGTCTGTTCATAGTAATATGTTTTCATTGTGTTTGTTATTAAAACTTTGTCCTACTGGACATAAACGATTGATCGATTTTTAATGTGGCTTTAATGGCTCTGTAGTGTTTCAAACCAATTTAAAGGCTAACTGTGCTATGCATTCATGTTGTGAAGGCTAATTCAATTAGGATCTGCAAACGAATAATAACACATTTTCTTTCAACATGGGTGACATTTAGGGATGTAACGATATGACATTTTTAGTACGATACGATACGATATAAAAATTAATATCACGATATCACGATACAATATTAACTTTTAGCTGTCAATTAGATGTTTTGTAGAAGAAGCGTGTCAGCGACATGGGCGACGGTCACGCGCCGTTCGTTCCCCGACACCGCCGCACCGACGCGCTACCGCGCGCAATCTCGCCGCTATACCGCGACACGGTATTACATGAAGAAACGTACGGTTGACATTCGTGGCCTTTTCATATCGCGATATACCGTTTTACGGTATATCGCGATCCCTACGGTCCCTACGATATATCGTTACATCCCTGCTAGCTACCTCCATGCGCTAATTAGACCCCACACCCCAGCTGGAGCTCTCCGCTCAACTACCTCAGCTGACTGGCTGGTACCGCATCGCTAAGAGGTCGCAAAGTTTCACAACTCTTCTCTGTTTTGGCACCGCTATGGTGCAGTCGCTCACCAGCTTCCACAAGAGACTCAAGACCCACCTGTTCAGAGTTCACCTGGACCCTACTTAGCCTCCTTCCTCTACCTACCCCCCCAAAAAAAACAACAACAACAACTACCCTTAAGCATCCTTATGTTCGTATGTCCTGGCACTTACATTAGTATCTTAGCACTTAGCATCTTAGCACTTAGTATCTTAGCACTTAGCATCTTACCCTAGCTATCTCTGTTGTATACTAGCAATGGGTAACTTAGCAATTGGGCGTGCTTCAAACTTGTACTTGTGAAATCCTTACTGTACCGACAACTAGGGTTGGGTATCGTTGAAATATTTTGATTCTGGTTCAATTTCAATTCCTGTAAAACAATGGCGTTTTTTTAGCGGTTCCCAAATCGATATTTTTTTCTTTTCTTTTTTATAGAAATGCTATGCCAACACTGATTATTTTAAAAGGTACCAGTTTCTAACAGTGCCAGACCTATTTAAGACCTATTTTAACAAATAAAATTGTCACTGTAGGTTATAAAAAAATAAATAGTCTCTTTGATTATAGTTTGTTACTCTTTCCATTTGTAATAATACATTATAGCATAACATATAGTGGCTATAGACAACTTTTCCCACTCTAGCGTTTCAAAGTGGTATTTTGCCCCTCTGCAATCGGATTTCCGTGGATTCATAATCCCTGCGCACTGTTTTGTAAACCGTGCTCTTGGATTGGTAAACCGTGCTCTCGAATTTGCAATCCACATTTCGCCTTCTGTTATTCAGCGAATGGACCTGCCTTGCATGGACCGCGGTGACCACTTCTTCCCAGTAAATCCAATTAATGCAGATTTAAGGGCAGGTTTAACGTAGTGAAATCAGTTATATTGATTTAGCTTTGTGTTTTTTTCAAGGCAGGCAGGTCCATTCGCTGAATAACAGAAGACGAAATGTGGATCGCAAATTTAAGAGCCTTTACTTTGGTTGTTCCACCATCCACCATTTCACCACGTATTTGTCATCCCTTATATTTATGTTGTGCAGCGTCAAGTGTTTCTTCAAATTTTAAATATTTCCCCCCTTACACAAAATAGTTGTATTGCACTTGTTACATGTGCTGCTGTCATTTTTTGTTTTAAAACCATACTTTAGAGTGTTTTACTGTAGACATGATGGCTGCAGCTGGGCAGCAGTAGAGATAAAAGTTCTCTGCAACTTTTCCGACAACAAGAGGGCAAGAGGATTGTTGCGGAACCCAAATGAGGCACCGAAACAAATGTAGTCATTCGGTCCGTGTAGAACCGACCATGTTGCCACCGGTACCACTCGGTTCTCGGTTCTCGGTACCCAACCCTACAGACAACGATATATTGTTGCACTTTCTTCTGATAAATGTACTAATCTACCCTAAATGTAATGTAAAACGTCATGTAATTTACTCAAATTATGACTACATCCACTGCTTGAAAGACTGGAATTACTTGGAACAAGGACTTTAATAATATCTCTTGAAAGGTGCAGGGGAAGGTGAGGCAGCCTCAGAAAAAAGTATGTGTACAAATTCTTTTTTTGATTTGTATATAATTATAAATACACCGATTTCTTTATATAGATCTATATAAATACATAACATATATAACAATGATTTATACATATATATGTAGATATTTCTCTGGCAGCCTTGCCAATCACTAGGCTATATATACATATATATATATATATATATATATATATATTAGAGTCCGACCGATATATCGGCGGGCCGATATTAGGCATTTATAATGGCCGATAAAAAAAAAAAAATTTTAAATGCCGCAGCGCGACGCTTCCTATGTGTGCTAGGGGCGGCACTTGTGTCATAGACGCGCCGCGGCGGCAGTGTGTTTTGCACTTTATAATGCTTTATCTCCATTTCTGTTATTTTGATTACTAAATAATAAACAGGGGAAACGTGGAAATTGTTATTTGAACATGCTTGTCACGCCGGCCTGCCGAATAGCTCTACTACAAACTTGATATTGCAATGGGCACAACCGAACTTGATGTCTGCAGTGCTGCTTGAAGCCCCGCCCCCCTGGTGACGGCAGGCAGCAGCCAGCGGCCACAGCGCCCCCTGCTGCTCACGTCGCTCGCGGTGTGACCCATCGGTATCGGCCTTAAAAATCCCATATCGGTCGGGCTCTAGTTTGAATTGCATTTAATGTATTGACCAAACTTTTATAGAACTGCAGAATGAAAGAAAAAAGCAATTATGGAAGTGAAGGTCAACAAAACAACCAAGGCATATCAAAAGACAATGCTTAAGGGAAAAAGCCCAAGTAGCAGAAAGTACAATTCACTAATTAAAAATAAAAACAACACAATGTGTGCTCTCATCCGAGATAAATGATGTACAACAGTATCCATATCCACGAGATATATGGGCCTACTGCTTGGATTTGTTTTATCTGATCCAAACGCAGTTCAGGGAGTTATCTTGTAACAAAAAACAACCTTTATAATAAACCAAAATAACACTGAGATAAGAAAGTCCAAATCTGCTGGCTTGGGCTGGTTAACTCCTAACCTAAAGGTCATGTCCTTGATCCCGGATGTCTAAATACTACTTCTGCTGTTGCTACTACTAAAACTATCGATGGTATTGATGATGATAATGCTAATAATACAACTTGAAGGTGGAGATAGTCCACATGTACAGTGTGAAGAGTGTGAAGTTTGTTCATGGTTGTTAGAGAGGCGGCTGATAAAACACTTTTGACAAGTTCATGCTTGAAGCTGTGTGAAGTGTTATCCCGCCCTGACAAAATGTGATCTAACATGTGTGAAGTTACACAAATGATGTTATTGCTGACTTTACATGAATAATTAAAAGACATAAAAAATGTAAGTCAAGTGGTGAAAAACTCATTAATCGGAGTGAAAAAGTATGAAAAATATTTCTGCAAAATATTCTGCAACTAGCTACTATACATAATATAGGCTACCCCAACCTCATTGTTTGACTTTATTTAAATGAGGCCAAGTATAAATACACACATTCTTAGTTGTGCTGTGTGATTCCATCAAAGATTTCAGGTGGTGGTCGGTAGATGTATTGAGATCAAAAATAATGTGCCATTTGAAGCTGATGAAAATAGGCTGCCTTTCAAGTTCGCTGAATAGAACCAGTACTGAATGGTCCGATTTATTAGAGAGCAAAAAAGCTATGAAATCCTCCAATCCTCCATCGTGATATGAGGAAGTATTTTAGTGAAGACGGTGGTATTTTTCCCAGATGGCATAGGCGTTCCACATGACGGACTGGCTTAGTTTTATTTGTGTCAGTTCCATCTTTTCCTTAAGTCAGGAATTACACGTTTCCATGGTGGAGCATTAGCATAAATTATAGCATTTAGCATTAACCGTCTATCTTCCAATGGAAACTGTGAGACCTCCATAAGTTAGGTTCATTGTGAGTGTTCATGGTTGCTAGTCACGGTCCAATCAAAATAAACAAGGTCCTGAGTCTCTCTTTTCATGGTTGTTATTTTATCTTTGACTTTAGCATAGCACTGCAGTGCAATCCCATGGCATGTCTTTTCCTACCATAACCCCAACCCAATTTCTGTGAGGATAGCTCTACATGAATGCATGAATGCTGATGAACCTTTGCACAATGTCACCAGATATGCAGCCATTGAGATTGTGAAAAATTATCTCCATATTGTTTCATTTAAATATGACTGGCTTATGCTTTATTGAACAAAATACTTTTCAAGCCACACCACCACAGGTTTGCCTTTAACAAACTATTGATTTATTTTCGAGTGGGCAGATTTTACGCTCGACTCCAGCTGACAAATCTGACAAACGCTCCCACTTAAGAGTAAGAGTTTTTTTGTGTGCATTGCTTGGTATTATATTTTATATCATATTTAAAGGGGCTGTTGCGTCCAACAGTAGCAGGCTGTCGTCATGGCTTTCCATGTTGAGCTGTTAGCGACTGTCAATCTGGTGGCACATTCGGCGCTATTGGCTACTGTAAACACCAATCAATTTTAGACAAGCCCCTCCCTGTCTTCGTGTTTTTACCGCAAACACGTAAATATGCATAATTAAATAGTACTCTGACTTCCACAGGGTTTCACGGGGCCTTTAATGGTTGCCGTATGCTCTGCGACCCACTCAAAATGCCCACCAGTTGAGAGAGAGAGAGAGAGAGAGAGAGAGAGAGAGAGAGAGAGAGAGAGAGAGAGAGAGAGAGAGAGAGAGAGAGAGAGCCACTGTCTTGACTGTCATGTACCATCTGTTTGGCAAATAACATCTCACCATCTCCAATAAATGGATATAACACTAGAACCGTCAGAGCCGACGCCAATGGGTGTTGTGATTCAAAAATGTAAATTAGGCTACTCCGTCATTGTTATTGCTATGGTTCCCTCCTGCCCTGACTTTTCCTAAATACTTATTCTGCACACGTCTATATCGTCGTCATGATAGAATAACGTTTAGAAAACCAAATCAACCGTTTTTTTGTGTTTTCACCAAAGAAAACACCTTTCAACCGCCAGGAACAGGGCCGGTTAGCGTCGGTCCCTACATTTGCATGACGGCCGTACAGCGCATTGAGACAATGAATGGGACATAGAAACTCATTTGCATGCCAATATTCACTCACATATATTCATAATCACTTATAATCATTATTCATCAGTATTCATCCTGTCATATGTGTAAAATATCAGAAATGACAGCAGAACTAATCTTACTTACTGTCTGACTATATAAAGTTGTCTCCCGACACGGGAGTCCCGTGTGCGCGCTGCGCTATAATTATATCAGTAATGTTATTTATGTGACTCATTTGAATAAAACACTTTTATGTTTCTAAATTGTATTATTTCTACAAGCTGGTGTGGATGTGCGCGATCAGATGGCAAGACAAATATAAATGCTGAGGGGACTTATTGTCGTTATTTCGTTAGACAAAATGTGATAATGTAATCGCTTGCACCGTGATTATATTTACCATTTAGTTTACTTGTGGGTGTTGCTCACAATAACCTCCGAGACTTTGTGTGTACTGAACTGAACCACATATAGTGCAAATGACCGTCACCGGACTATTACTGCTTCGGTGGCAGCGGGAATTTTTATTTTTCTAAAAATAGGTAGCGAAATAGCACATTTTACACTGCTAAGGGTACACCAGTTTTGTGTGGGTTCAAGCTCTTAGACTATCTAGCTGTGTGCAGTGTGTGGGGGGGCTGCTATAGAGATTAACGCAGCGCTATAGAGATGGAGAGGGGACCCCCTGTCTGGCAGTGCTGGTGCTAAATGCAACCTCAACCCGTGTCCTGGAGGGCCCCAGGAAAAGCCACTTGGTGGCGTGTGGCACTGCTAGGGTGTTTGGGTGGTTTCTCTGTGTTTCCTTGGGTGTTTTGGGTGGATGCTACTACGGATGGGTCGTGATTTACAAATGTTGTAGTGTTTTTAATGTTTTATTATATTATTATATTTTGTGCATTTGTAAAACAAAAGTTGTGAACTTGACTCCAGCCCTCGCTCAATCTCAGCAACTAACGTTAGAAATGCATAACATTACAATCAGTATTGTTATAGAGTTTCTGTTTGCACTTATGACCAGTTCATATTATATTGCTATGGGTATTGCTATTAAGTAAAATCTGAACAGTTGTACTATCATGCCATTTACCATCACCATGTAGATGCTTGTTACTCCACACAGAAGTGCAACAAGGGCACATGAATGTAAAGCAATATATTTATTTGATGTTATGTATATGAAATGACAAAATCAACACATTGTGATTTTTGGTTGACTAACAATCAGAGGCTTTTTAATATTGTATTTACATTGTAGTCACTCTTTTGTCATGTGTCTGGTATGACTTCAGCTGCATGGAGGGGAGTAGTAGGCCTACCTTCCCAATTTGTTTTCAGAGCTCTAGACCAAGTTCATGAGCTAAAAGCGCCATCCTCACATTTATCTCAAATGCAACATCCCCTCTTGTGCTGTCTTGCAGACCTGTGGAGGTATAAACACTCTTTCTGTACCTATCTCCCTCCTGGCAATGGGCACACTGAAGCATGACAGAAATACAAACTCTTTGGTTTGCAGGATCAATCGTCACTTGCAACCCTGAACTGTTTAGACAGGTGGGACAAATTAGCTCTCTGACAACGGTGTTTAGCTGGTCTACCTGAAGTAAAAGCCGCTGCTGGGTAGCTGGCTTGCTTTCTTCAGCATGACAGCACAGCATGACTTTGGTGGCTTTGTTGACATGTCAACAAGATGATGCTGGGATGCGCTTGTTACCCCTGGTACTGAGGGATGTGCTAGTGGTCTCAGTGCGAGTAATAGAGGATTTTTTCTGCCTCGCTCCCTTAGCCCTAACTAGATGATACCCCTTCTGCCTACTTCTGCCTTTTAATTGGAGTTTCATTATTTTTTGACAGCGATTAGTTTGATAGATCGTATTATATAAGTCTCTTTGCGTATCTTTTCGTGGCAAAGGATTACATAAAAACAATGTTTAAAAAAACAATAGCTAAGATGCTGTAAAATATATTGCTAACTGAATTAAAAGCCATTATGCCTTTGCACACCAAGTCCGTATTTTTCGTCCGAAATTGTCGCACGTTTAAAAATAAATTCGACCTCACATGTGTCAATCACGTTTACACACCGACTCCGAAACTTTCGTCCGTCATTAAAGTTTTCGGAACAGGTTTGATTTTCTGCGTTTTTTTGCATAAATCACAGACTTTCGGGAAAAACAATCCTTCCTGCGTATGAACATTGAGTGTGCACGGAGAGGAGGGGCTATTCACAGAGAGGAGGGGCTATTCACAGACGGGTCCGAGAGAGAGCGAGACAGAGTGAAAGCGGGGGGAGGGGCTGATCTACAGCTCTACAATTAAATAAGATGTTACCCATTTTAAATATTGTTCGAAAAAATAAACTCAATATGTGGCGGTCAATGTTGATATTGTGGCGGGCCGCCACAAATAAATCAATGTATGGGAAACACTGCAATATCGTGAAATGAGACTAGATAGATATTGTATTAGATTTTGGAAGTCGTAATATTGTATAGTGTGTATTTAAATCACACAACAGTACACAAAAATAGGCTTTACAATGGTGATATATATCGAGATATTAAATGATCTGTAATCGGGATAGAAGATTTTGGCCGTATCGACCAGCCCCAAGTACAAACCACATATTGTACTACACTACCATGTCTTAAATGTTTGGACATAGAAATTAATTAATAGGTAATCCAATCCATGTTCTGTGTTAGTATATTAAAAGTTTTGTTGTATTGTGACAAAAGTAGTACAATTACCATAATATATTTACCGCGAAAACATGTATGAGTATGCAGTGCATTCCTTCTAATAGCAGTCGATGGCGTTCTGTTAAATATATGCAACCATTCACTTAGACTTGATTTTTCCTTTTTTCCAAAATAGGCCATACTTTTCATACTTCATGTCTTGCTCAATGCGCTAGGACACATTACATACACATATGCAGCTACAATAAGCATTCCCCCATTGTGATTTTCCAGGAGTGAAGCCGAGACTATGGTCGTTTTCACACCTACATTTCGGTAGACTGGATCCAATTCAGGGCTGAAGTTGCATTGTTCATTTGTTCATTTCCCTCCTTTACTGTATGTCTCACCTTTACTGGATGCATACAATGTCTTTATATAAAAAAAGGTGCAATATAAATGCTGCATAGTTGAAAACACAGGGTGTGCTGTGGTCATTTTGGAAATGGAATTTCATTACTTGCCTCAAATTGAAACACCCAAGCCAAAAGAGCGGTAATATGTGGCTACTTTACAATGACTTTATCTCCAGAACCTATAATATAAAATGCAGTTAAGCTAGTGACACACACACACACACACACACGGGAAAGAGTTGAATAAATGAATTTCCATTCATGCTATCCATCACCATGATCAACATCATCTATCGTAAGAACAAGCCCGTGTTGTGGAGTGGAACTGCATTTCCTCAGCCTGAGAGATGAGTGACGTTGACAAATGAAGCCGTAGATTGGAAAATGAGACAAAGGGAAAAACATTAAATAAAACCCATTTACTGCTTTTTCCTGAGACGAGGAGAGAACGACACAGCCATCCAATACGAGGACAGGGCTGCAATGCAATCTGACAACTTTTGGGAAACAATTTCATCTTGCGCAGACATCTGGCTGTCAAGCAGGGAAACCTACAGGGAGGGTGCGGGCCTCCTCGATTTGGGTTGCGTCCAAAAAACCCTCAGAAAAGAACGTGGCCCATGATTCATCTTCAAGACAATCATTTGGAAAATGGATCGTTATGTAGCAGAGGGCAAAGTGGACGTGGTCGTTTGGACGATTTGTAACAATCGACTGGGCCCGTCCTTGTTTTGGCATGTGCATTTCTGATCTTGTTGGACACAAGACTAACATTTCAGGCTTGCTTGGTTGTCTAATGTGGCGCTGGAGAAAACACAACTTCAACACCATGGCTCTACGCTGCGCAACAGTTCCACACGAGAGCACGGCATCTTTCGCACGTTAGCGCTGTGTTTTGGCACCTCAGGGTGATGGCGACTCATTTTTTTCACAGGAAAATGTTGCGATTGCTGGTCTCTCGGTGTTTTATCGCTGTAAATTATTGTTGATGTGTTCTCCTAGAGCATTGAGGGGGGGGGGGGGGGGGACTCAGGTTGAGCATTTAACGACCATACTATTGTAAAACAATTTAACATCCACCTAACCCTTCACCTTCTGTTATATTATTACCTTCAATATTGGTTATTGAGCGTCGTGTGTGTTATTAACACCCACCCAATGCCTAAACCTTCAATGTCTAATATTATTTGCTATATTGGTGATTCAGTACAACGCCAGTTTATTTTAAATATTAGTGTGGCAGGGATGATCTGATCTTTTGATGTAGTATCTCATCTTTCTGGATATTTAATGGATTCTTCAGGTTAGATTCACCAGTAATGAGTAAAAGATCTGGGGTTTCTGGCAACATCTTTGAAGAGATGTTGCCAGTCCTCCTAGGACACCAGATGGGTGTTTACCACTCTTGTATCACAAATACGGGGAATTATACAAACCCTGTTGAGGTAAACTGTACCCATGTGGAAACTCAAGCAGATTTAAACAAACAATTAAATCCATTTGGAATATGTTTTTGTGCCTGTGTGTAACATTTATGTTTGAGATTGTTTCCAGTCACCTTGTGACATTTATTTAAATGTGTACCAGTTGGGCTGCATGGGCTAATTTTCCAATTAGAAGAAAAAAAGTTTGCCCCTTTAGCAATACTAAGGGTATATAAGGCACTAGTAGCAATGCTTTTTATATGCAACTTTACCCATTAACCTAGATAAAATCACTTTCAGTTTGACAGAGACCTATTAGATTAGATAGGCCTGTAAGCAGGGAAGAAAGTATAACCATACTACGATACATTAAAACTAAAAAGTATACACGCTGTATGTAGTGGGAGACTTTTGTATTTGTTAAGTTTTCCTAACTGCATGAGGGTGTGGGGTCTGACCTGCTGGAGAGGTTGAGCAGCTCGTGTTTGTCTGCGACCGTCGACTTGTCCTCCAGCTCCCACATCAGCACGCTGATGAGGTGTGAGTTCTTGATCACGATGGGCACCTCTTCAAACATGTGCTCGAAGCCTATGTTGGCCTTCTTCAAGCTGGGGAAGGAGAAGAGACGGGTTAGACGAAGAGTGATTGAACCACAAAAAAATACCAAGTTGGTTTTAGTCACTGGGATTCAATCGAGAAAAAAACAAAAACCATTTGATTAAGGGATGCAGACAATTCAACATTTCCATTTAGATCCACGAGAGGTTGGTCAAAGTGACAGCTGAGACTGGTCTGTGTCCCCCCGGGTGTCAGATTAAAATCACTATGATGAGTTCAGGAAAAATGATAGTGTTTCCAAGAGACCCATACCACTTCCCCTGAGCTGCAGTGTCTACTTGCAAAAATATATTTCTATACTCCCTTAGCTTTTGTTTTGAAGAGAAAATGAGAGATATAGCAGCAAAAGCTGGCCTAGGATTTCTATTTGAGGGGTCCATTTTTCATGATACTTTCCAAGTTCCACAAAAGATTGTCCAATCGGACATGGTATGCTTTGGCCAGATAAAGAAAAAAGGGAATAAGAAAAGGTTTAAGGTAGGTATATTATGGTTTATATGTCTGGTATTTTATATGTCTGGTATTAAAGGGGACATATTATGCTAATTTCTGCTTCTTGGCATGTCCTTCCTTGATGTCTACATGGAATGTTAGTAACATGCTTTGGTCTAAAAAACTGAAGGATTGAGCATAGCAAGGTTCTTTACACACCAGTTTCACAGCCCTGCTCTAAGCGACCGGTTTGAG